>JAJPUD010021622.1:0-22777 GCA_023553655.1 Myrmecobius fasciatus | reverse complement strand
ATAAGAATTCGCTATTTGACAAAAACTGCTGGGAAAATTGGAAACTAATATAAAAACATGAAAGAGATAGCTATACCCAGAAAGAGGATTGTGTGAACTAAGTATGGTTCACAATATAGCATTTTCACTCTTTTTGTTGTTGTTTGCTTGCATTTTAATTTACTTCTCTTTATTTTTTTTGGCTGGTTTGATTTTATTTTTCTTGTGCAGCATAATAATTGCATAAATGTGTATGCATATACTGGATGTAACATATATTTCTTCCATGTTTAACATATATTGGACTACTTGCTCTCTAGGGGAAGGTATGGGGAAAAGGGGGAAAATCAGAACACAAGGTTTTGCAGGGGCTAATGTTGAATAATTGTCCACATATATGTTTTGAAAAATAAATAGTTTTAATAAAAAAAATTACTTGATAATATAACATATTTGGGAGCCTACCAGTCAAGACAAACCCAGGAATTATATGGAATAAATTTCAAAACAAATAAATTCAGATCTAAAAAAAACTGGAAAATATCAATTGCCCATCAATAGGCCAAGCTAATATAATAAAAATGACAATTCCATGTAAAATAATTTAAAGATTCTGTGCCATACCAATCAAACCACCAATAATTATTTTATAGAGAAAGAAAAAATAATAAAACAAATTCATGTAAAAGTATAAAGAGTTAAGAATTTCAAAATAAAAAATGAAAACAAAAGGAATTAGTAGCATAACTAAATCCATATTTTGAAGTGGCAATCATCAAAATTATTTAGTGTTGGAAATAGATTGGTAAGTCAATAGAATCAATTAGTACACAAAATACAATAATCAATGATTCTTTAATATGATGTTTGATAAACCTAAAAATTCTAATTCCTGATATAAGAGCTCATTATTTGGCAAAAACTGATGAGAAAACTGGAAAATAGAATGGCAGAAACTATGCATTGACCAACAACTCACTCCATTTACTAAGATAAATTTAAATTTGGTAAATGATTTAGACATAAAAAGTGATATTATAAGAAAATCAGGGAAAGGGAAGAAGGGAAATTAGAAGAACGAGGAATAGTTTACTTGTCAGATATACAGAGAAAAATATACATACATACATACATACATACCAAACAAGACAAAGGATAATGTGAAATGCAAAATGGATAACTTTGGTTTCATTCAGTCACAAAGGTTTTGCCTAAACAAAATCAATACAACCAAGATTAAAAGGAAGGCAGACAGCTGGTAAGCAATTTTTACAGCCAGTGTGTCTAAAAAGGTCTTTCTTCTAAAATATATAAAGAACAGAATCAAATTTATAGGAATAAAGTCATTCTTCATTGATAACTGGTCAATTAGAAACCGGTACTGTTCAGATGAGGAAATTAAATCCATCTATAATCATATAAAATTCTCTAAATCACTTTTAATCAGAGAAATATAAAAACAACTCTGAGTTGTCACTTTACAGCTATTAGATCCTTTAAGGAAAGGAAAATGACAAATGCTGAACAAGATGTAGGAAAATTGGAACACTAATGCATTCTTGGCTGAGTTTTGAACTGATTCAACTATTCTGGAAAGCATATTGAAATTATGCCGAAAGGCTATAATATTATGTCTTCCCTTTGATCCAGCAATAACACTACTGCCTCTGTGTCCAAAAGAGATCATATAAAAGGAGAAAGGATCTACACATATAAAAACATTTATAGCAACTCTTTTTGTACTGGCAAAGAATTAGAAATTGAGTGGATTCCCATCAACTGGAAAATAACAGAATAAGTTGTGATATATGAATGTAATGTAATACTATTGTATTTTTTAAAGAAATTATGAACAGGCAGATTTCAGAAAAACTTGAAAGACTTACATGAACTGATGCTGAGTGACATGAGCACAACCAGGAGAATACTGTACACAGTAACAGCACATCATGCAATGATCAAATTTGATAGACTTAACTCTTCTCAACAATACAATGATCCAAGACAATTCCAAAAGACTTGTAATAGGCAATGTTATTTATATCCAGAGGGAAAAACCATGAAGTCTGAATGCAGATCAACGTGTACTATTTTTGCTTTGGTGTTATTTTTTTTCTTTCTCATGTTTTTTTTTGTTGTTGTTGTTCTTAATCTTCTTTCACATGACTAATTTGCAGATGTGTTTAACATTCTCATACATACATAACTTATTTTTATTTCAATTTTTATTTTTTATTTTTTATATAAAGCTTTTTATTTACAAAACATATGAGTGATTTTTCTACATTGACCTTTGCAAAAACTTTTTTTTCCCAAGCTTTTCCCCTCCTTCCCCCCACCCCCCACCCTTAGATGACAGGTAATCTAATACATGCTAAATAGGATAAATTATATGACAAATACAATACATGTATACATATCTATACAGTTATCTTACTGCACAAGAAACATCAGATCTAGAAAGAGAAGAAGAAAAAAAAAAAAAACATGAGAAGGAAAACAAAATGCATGGAAATATTCACAGAAAGCATTAAAATGCTATGTTGTGGTTCACACTCAGTTCCCACAGGCCTCTCTCTGGATGTATATAACTATCTTCATTGCTGAACAATAGGAACTGGTTGAATCACATCATTGTTGAAGAGAACCATGTCCATCAAAATTGATCATCGTATAGTCTTGTTGCTGTGTATAATGATCTCCCGGTTCTGCTGATTTCACTCAGCATCAGTTCATGCAAGTCTCTCCAGGCCTCTCTGAAATCCTCCTGTTGGTCATTTCTTACAGAACAATAATATTCCATAACATTTATTCAGCCACTCTCCAATTGATGGGCATCCTTTCAATTTCCAGTTTCTTGCCACTACAAAAAAGGCTGCCACAAACATTTTTGCACATGTGGGTCCCTTTCCCTCCTTTAAAATCTCTTTGGGATATAGGCCCAGTAGAAACACTGATGGGTCAAATGGTAATGCATAACTTATTTTTTTAATTTAAAAAGAAAATAGAGAATTTTAAAGCAATAGGAATAGGTCAGTCTAAGCACACATACGATATCTGGGAATTCCTGACTTCAGAGAATTACCTATAGGCTACTTTTAGGCTGCCTAGTTTTGGAGGGATCTCTGTTTACCTAGTCTATGGGAGAATTCTTTAGTATATTTAATACATTCTTTTGACTTCCAAGTCAAAAATAAAATATTATATCTGTATACATGCTTGTATGATCAACCATATTAATCAATGCTTACATGTGTGGGGTAAATGGAAATGTAGGAGGAAGGGAGAAAGATAGTTTTCCATGTAGATGCTAGTTTCACCAAGCAAATAATTGGACAAATATTAACAAATCATACCACTAGGCTAATTAGAAAAATATTGTCACTCACAAGGAATAGATGATGGTAATCACTAAGAATAACAGAATGATTCTTAGAATTCATAGAAAGAATTCTCTAATTTATAAAGAATTTTTCCAGTGGTCCTTGTTAACAAGTACTGTGAATGTGAATGGGATTCACTCTGCCATAAAATTGAAGTGGATAGGAGACTGGATTAGAAGCAAGAAATCTACAATATACTGTTTAAAAGAATCATATTTAAGGCAGACATACATACAGAATAAAGGTAAAAAGCTGGAGCAGAATCTATTATGCTTCAGGTGAAGTTTTAAAAAAAAAGCAGAGGTAGTGATCCTGCTGTCAAATCAAGCAAAAGCAAAAATAAATCTAATTAAAAGAGATAAAGAAGGTAACTATATTTTGCTAAAGGGTATCATAAATAATGAAGCAATATACATGCACCAAGTGATATAACATCCACATTACTAAACTAGTTAAGACAGATGCAAAAAAAATACATAGCAAAATTTTACTAGTGGGGGATTTCAACCTTGCTCTCCCACAACTAGGTAATTCGAACGACAAATAAATAAGAAAGAAGTTAAGGAGGTAAATAGAATTTTAGAAAAGCTAAGTATGATAGGAGAAAATTGAATGGAGACAGAAAGGAACTTTTTTTCTCAGCAGTTGATGGAATTTATACAAAAATTGACCATTTTTAGGGCATAAAACCTTAAAATCAAATGCAGAAAGGCAAAAATAGTAAATGCATTTTTTTCAGATAATGATACAATAAAAATAACATTCTATAAAAGGCCAGGGGAAAACAGACCAAAAAGTAATTGGAAATTAAATAATCTAATCCTAAAGAATGAATGGGTAAAACAACAAATCATAGACACAATTAATAATTTCTTCCAAGAGAATGAATAATGAGACAACATACCAAAATTTATGGGATGCAGCCAAAGGGGTAATAAGGGAAAATTTTATATATCTAGATGCTTACTTACATAAAGTAGAGAAAGAGAAGATCAATGAATTGGGATTGCAACTAAAAACGCTAGGGAAAAAAATTAAAAACCCTCATCAAATACCAAACTTGAAATTTTAAAAATAAAAAAAGAGATTAATAAAATTGAAAGTAAAAAAAAAATATATTGAATTCATAAATAAAACTGAGTTTGGTTTTATGAAAAAAGCAACAAAATAAGTAAGCCTTTAGTTAATTTGATGACTGAATGGATGATTATCAATTGGAGAATGTCTGAGTAAATTATGATATATGAATGCTATGGAATGTTATTATTCTTTAAAAAAATGTCCAGCAGGATGATTTCAGAGAGGACTAGAGGGACTTATGTGAACTGATCCTAAGTGAAATGAATAGAACCAGGAGATCATTATCAACAACAACAACAAGTTCATAAAATGATCAATTCTGGTGGGCATGGCTCTCTTTAACAATGAGATAATTCAAATCAGTTCCAATTGTTCAATGATGAAGAGAGCTATCTATACTCAGAGAAAGGATTGTGGGAACTGAGTGTGGTTCACAACATAGCATTTTCATTCTTTTTTGTTTTTGCTTGCATTTTATTTTGCTTCTCTTTTTTTCTTGTGAAGCACAATAATTGTATAATTATGTATGCACACATTGGATTTAACATATATTTCTACCATGTTTAGCATATATTGGACTACTTGTTATATAGAGGACAGCATGGGGCAAGGAGGGAATTGGAACAAAGGTTTTGCAAGGGCTAATGTTTTGAAAAATTAAAAGCTTTTTTATTAAAGCTTTTTTTATTTACAGAACACATAAGTAATTTTTCTACATAGACCTTTGCAAAACTTTCTGTTCCAAATTTTTCCCTCCTTCCCCCACCCCTCCCCTAGATGGCAGATAGTCTAATACATGTTAAATATGTTAAAATTGTAGGATAAATCCAATATATGTATACATATCTATACAGTTATCTTGCCCCACAAGAAATATCAGATGTAGAAAGAGAAAAAAAAATCTAAGAAGGAAAGCAAAATGCAAGCAAACATCCACAGAAAGCATCAAAATGCTATGTTGTGGTCCACACTCATTTCCCATGGACCTCTCCCTAGATATATATGGCTTTTTTCATTGCTGAATTATAGGAACTGGTTTGAATCATTGTTGAAGAGAACCATGTCCATCAGAATTGATCATTGTATAGTCTTGTTGCCGTGTATAATGATCTCCTGCTTCTGCTCATTTCACTTAGCAACAGTTCATGTATGTTTCTCCAGGCCCTGGTCTCCCTGTGCTGTGTGCCCCCTGAGGTGTAATTTTACTTGTGGAAGAAATCTGGAGTGCTTGGATTTTTCTGACCTACTTACACATCTTCACAGCATCCTCTTTGCTGGATAATTTTTAAGGTTTCTTCAAATTTCTATATCCTGCAATTCTGTGATCTCTTGATCCATACCATTTGGCATGAGTACATTGAATTAATGAAATAAGATTATTCTTGATCATTCTCCTAAAAGTCAATAAAAATTCAAATGAAATTAGCTTTTCATAATATAAATTTTACATTGCAATAATTATTATTTTTCCATGGCCATTTGTTTATATGACTTCAGTGAATAACAGGAATGAAATTACAGAAATAGAGATACCTGGTAAACTGGAACTACTGACTGACCAGGTATCTCTATTTCTGTAATTTCATTCCTATGAATGAATATTCACTTGGATAGTTCCATGTTACAGAACGCATGAGTATCAAATCAAACAGAAGCTTCACTTAGAAGTCTCTGTCAATGATTCATGAGGATCAAATGCTGGTATCATGGAGTTCCACCAAATGTATAATCTTTTTGTGGCATAACTTTGTTTCAGTGAGTGGCCTTGAGTAAGTTATTTAGCTGATCTATAATTTATCTTTGTCCATCAATGAATCTTAATTCTTGGCTACTCCTTGGAAATTTGTAAATAGTTAAAAATATTCTGTTCATAGGGGACAGAATCCTTAGGGAAAAAAATTGTTAGAAAGGGTGCCTCTTTACTATTATTAACTTACTTTTATTTCTTCATGTAATCTAAAGTTTTCTAAATATGACTTTTATTTGTTATTGTTTTGTTCTGTTTTAATGCCTAGGACATTCTCTTTTTTGAAGGGAGTTGCATACTGCCTTAAATTGAGAGGAAAAATTGTGATCAGGCTTCTCATTTGATATATAATACCAATTTTGAGACTACTTGTCTTGAAAGTGGAAATTTGAAGAGATGGCTCTAATCTTCAGTATTTTCTTATATGAGAACTAAATCATGTCTTTAGAGAAAAACAATTATTTCATTCTGTATTTTCCAACAATAAGACCCTCCAAACAAGCACAATCTATATCTTGTCCTCTCTCTTTCTTCACATACTTCTTATACTTTATTATGATAACCACCATGAACCTAAGCTTATAACAATTTAATACATTTCTGCTCTCTTTGGAGATGATAAAAGAAGTTGCATTACCCCCTTATTTTTATTTGCTTTGTATCTGGCAAAGACCATTTTCAGCCCTTTCCTTCACCTCCCATTTTTATTTCTTTCTGATTCTGATTTCTGTTTTCTCTGCTTATGATAACTAATTCTAAAAGGTTATCCATTTTCCCTCCATTGTCCTGGGTTGACCCTTTAAGATGCCAAGCATCCCAGGTTTTTGGCTTCCAGAAAGTATCAATTTTAGAAAAGCTAATGCTGGTGGTACAGTCAGGTTCAATCAATCTAAGTTCTCTGCCAGCAAACTTTAACCTAAGAATCAGACAAAAATGTTGGGCTAGAATTCCTAAAAATAATGGAAAACCTATTCATAAATCCATTCCATGACGACTATAAAATCTTCCTAATTGTAGGTCATCGATGATCCAAGCAAGTCATTCTGATCTTACTGAACCTGGCTGTATGCCATTAGACTAGATTTGTTTGTTTTTTGCTCCATTTTCATTTTTTTTTGTTTTCTCAATCACTTCCCCATGAAGGATATATTTTGAATTTTCAAGGGACAGTTACTACCAGATTCCTTTCCCTCTGCCCCCTCCAAGCTTTTTCACTATTTCAAAGTCTTTTCTAGGTTCTTTGAACTATCAGGTTTGTTTTGGTGTTTTGTTTTTTTTCCTGGAAAACATTGTGAGAAAAGCCTAGAAAATTTTCTTTGAGTTGATAATGAGTAATTTATGACTCAGTGTTTCCACTTTTCCCTAGTTATTCCCTGTTAATACAATTTATAATGGGTATATAAATCATACTTCCAGTATGCAGGTAGTATCAGGCATGGCTTGAATAATTCTTTAGATTTAAAAATATATTTGAAATAATAAATACAATTTTTAAAATTACAAAGAATAATATGATATGTCCTAATTAAAATTATATCACCTTTTTTCCCTTTAAGATTATTGTTGCAATTAAAAGTTAATGTGGAGTAATGTATTGTATTAACAAATAGGGATACTTACAAGAACCTCCATTTCCTCTCTAGAATAGCATTAAGTTGCATGTCTGTACTCTCAGCATTTTATTCATAAACTGCAACAAATTCTCTACTGATGATTCCCAAAGCTAAGAAAAAGATCTTTTTTTCAAAATGAAAATAGAATAAACAACAACATGCTAGTTAATTTAGTAGCAAAATTATTTTTACATAGTATAATCATAATAAGCTGGGGGTATGGGAGTAACAGTGCATACTTACCCTTTACCCAACATTATAACTTACTTTTTGTTAGACATGGCTTTGGCTTGCATGCATTTGATAAAAATTTTTCAATGTCATCTTAGGCAGATGCTGCCTCTGCCTAAGATGGAAAGGAACCTTGTCCCCTAAATTCCTCAGGCTCATCAATGCTGTAGTAGAAAATTGGTTGGTGGCTATGATAAAGTCATTTTTAAAGCTTTCAGGTTCTCCAAAGCATACAGCCTAGAAAATCTCCCTGAGTTGGGTAACTTGCTCCTCAGAAACGAAAAGAGGAGAAGCAACTATTTCTTGTTTCAGATTGTCAACTATCTGGAACATTTGCATTCTCTCTGATATAAGGAGGAAAAAATCTATTCCAATTAATCCTTCCACCCTGTTGCTGTCATTGCTGTCTCGTGTGCAAACTGAGATAACATAAGCTGACAATCAAGTAATTCAATTCTTTTTTGTCTCTGAATGTCTTCTCTTGTTTCCATTCCACTTTTTACTTCATTGATTGGTTCTGAAAAATTGAAGTTGGATTAAAATGTTCAAAAAACAACTTGACCATCTACAGGTTTTACAAAGAAACTGATGAACTTTTAATATGCTATTGATATAACTTATAGCTAAAACCCAAATGCTTAACCAGAAGTTAAGCGCTGTAGCTCCAATTTATTAATCACTGTCTTATTTGTGATGGAAAACCAGTCCAGAATGTGTATCATTTGAACTCTTGTAACAGATCAGTTAAATGTTACAAATAGAGAAAATAAAGGCTGAGAAAAATAGAAGGCAAGTTACTAACTGTGATACCAAATGAATACTGTATAGCTTACACAAAGATCAAGTGAAACGAAGTTGCCAAAATCCAAGAACCCAATGGAAATGATATACATTTCCTGCTGCTATATCTTCTTTCAAATATCCTAACATATATAAGCAGACTACTACAGTATGCATCTTTCAAGTTGAGGCAAATTATTCTTCCATATATCAATATCCAGATATGCAAGTCATTCTTCACATTTTGTAGATTATATACAAAGAAATTATTATAATGTTGAAAGAGGGCATTGGGTAGGTGTAAAAGGCTTTTTGACAAATGTGTCTTATAAAGCTGACTTCATCTGGTGCTGGTGGACAGGGTGAACCTGCTCCCAAATCCCAGTGGGGAGAATGTCTAGAGATAGGATCTAGGGAGACGGGAAACAAGGAACAAATGGAGTAAGGGAAGGTTACTGGAGGTTAGGATTATCTGGTTCTTTCTGCCTTAAATTTAATAACAAATAATAGTCATATACAAAAATGGGGGGACACTCATAGGATAAATATTCATGGAAATTGATACTCATCTTGGCATTTAAAGGAAACACCATTAATCTTCATTCAGGTAGAAAGTTCTGTGAAAGCATAAAATTTATTCATTTATCTCTTTAATATTTATTGCTTCAATGTTTGTTAAGCATTTGTTATCTTAGAATAGGAAAGGACCTTAGAGAACACCTCATCTAACAGCTTCTTAAAGTTTAAATGTCTTCTATAACAGTCCTGTCAGACTCAAATAAGAATAAATAAAAAACCATATATAACAGGGCTTCTTGAACTTTTCCCACCTGTGACTCTTTTTAGCCCTAGACATTTTTATGTGACCCTGGGTAAATATAAATAAAATAGGTACACAAACCAAAAATTTACTGATAATAAATTATTTTACAATCTATACATTTAGTTATGCTACCAGGGTTGCAACCTACAGTTTAAGCTTTGATATGTAAACCTTGTCGGCCACATACTGACTTTATTTTAAAATGGGCTGTTATCTGTTTTATTATAATTTTATTTATTTTGCTAAATATTTCCTAATTAAATGCTAATCTGTTAAAGAGTCTCTGGAGGGACCCATACTTGACACCTCTGTTCTGCAACACACTCCAAAAGTCCTTACATTCTACATAAAACCACTGCCTGTTTACAATTTTCTATCTCTTTTTCTTCTCTTTGGGACCAAGATTAAGTCTATGATAGACAGAGCTTCTTATCCTTCAACATTTATCATGTCTCTACCACTTCCTTGGACACAAAGAATCTCAGTTCCTTCAACCTCTCTATGTTTTAGAAAATGTTCTATAATATTCTCACCATGTTGGACACTAGATGTGATTATTTAGTTGTTTTCAGTCATGTCTAGCTCTTCATGAACATATTTGGGGTTTTCTTGGCAAAGATAAAAGAGTGGTGTGCCATTTCTTTCTACAGCTCATTTGAGGACAGTGAGATAAACAAGATTAAGTCACACAGCTAGCAAGTGTCTAAAACCAGATGTGAACTCAGGAAGATGAGTCCCCCTCATTCCAGGCCCAATTATACCACCTACGTGCTCCAGACACCAAATGCCCCCCCCAGCTTTTGTATGTCTCTGGTACCTAAAACTGAAAAAATAATTCAGGTGTGGAATGATCAGGAAACAGTACATCAGAAGTATTTATTAAGCTCCCTTGTTTTGGACACTATTTCCCTTTACAAAGCTTTACTTTTTTGGAAGCCATGTCACATGTTTAAGTGTAATCCAAGGAGGAAAAAAGTAAATTAGTGATATTAATACCTGTAGCTTTACAGACTTATCATGAGCATAAAAGGAGATTGTTCATATTCAATGGATTACCTAAATTCCATTTACTGTTATTTTTAATGTTGTTATGATTTCTAAGAATATAACAAGCTTCTTGCTCTAGATGGACCAAAATTTCCCTCTACAAAGAGAGACTCCTATTTTTTGTATAATAAGTAAACATGAAATAAGAGAAATGAGTCAAGTGAATTGACAGTTACTAGGTGCCTAAAATGTGATAAGTACTGAAGAAACAAATAAAGTCAAAAAAAGCGGGGGGGGGGGATCCCTTCTTTCAGAGTTTAATGAGGGAAACAACATTCAACTATGTATTTTTTGGCCTATTTACTAGAAATTCAAATACTGAAACTGAAGTTTAAATATTTTGGTCACATAATGAGAAGAATAGACTCATTGGAAAAGACCCTGTAGTTGGAAAAACTAAAGGCAAAAAGAAAGGGGGATAGTAGAGGATGAGAAAGAAACAATGTGTGAACTTGGACAGATTTTGAGAGATAGAGAATATAAGAGCCTGTCATTCTATGACCTATGGAGTCACAAAGAGTCAGACACAGCTGAATGACTAAAGAACAATGACAACAAAAATATTTCCCTCTTTTATTAAACTATTTGTAATATAGGATTAGTTGTGGCACTTTTTGTGACTTTTTTTTGCATAGTTCCTAATTAATTTCCAGATTGGCTGAACTAATTCACATCACTCCAATAATGTCAGTGGTTCTATACTGTGGGTATACTTAAAGAATGGGGGCATAATTTTATTTTACTTTGATAATATAAAAAAGAAACTAGAGATGGGAGGGCTAGCATACTGGGGAAAAGAGGGAAAATGAGGTTAAAAAAAGGTAAAAATAAAGTAAAATCTCATGAAGAGGCAAAGAAAATCTAATATAATTGAGGAGGGTATGAGTATTGTGTGAATCTTATTCTCATCAGATTGGGCTCTAAAAGAGTATATCAGACACATTTGGTTTCACAGAGAAACTTGTCCCTCCTTATAGGGAAGTGGGAGGAAAAGGAAGAAAAGAAAGGGATAGACTAATAGAAGGGAAAATAGATAATCTAATTTTAAATAATGAATGGGTGAAAGAGCAAATCATAGACACAATCAATAATTTCATCCAGGAGAATGACAATAATGAGACAACATACCAAAATTTGTGGGATACAGCCAAAGTGGTTTATAAGGGGTAATTTTATAACTCTAGATGCTTACTTGCATAAAATAGAGAAAGAGATCAATGAATTGGGCTTACAATTTAAAAAGCTAGAAAAAGAGCAAATTAAAAACCCTCAATTAAATACCAAATTGGAAATTCTGAAAATAAAAGGGGAGATTGATAAAATTGAAAATATGAAAACTATTGAATTAATAAATAAAAATAAAAGTTGGTTTTATGAAAAAAACAACAAAATAGATAAACCTTTAGTTAATTTGATTAGAAAAAGGAAAATCAAACTGTTAATCTCAAAAATGATAAGGGAGAACTTTCCACCAATGAAGAGGAAATTAGAGCAATAATTAGGAGTTACTTTGCCCAACTTTATGCCAACAAATTTGATAATCTAAATGAAATGGAGGAATATCTACAAAAATATAGACTGCCCCGGTTAACAGAAGAGGGAATAAATTATTTAAATAGACCCATTTTAGAAAAAGAAATAGAACAAGCTATTAATAAACTCCCTAAGAAAAAATCTCCAGGGCCAGATAGATTTACATGTGAATTCTAACAAACATTCAAAGAACAATTAATTCCAATACTATATAAATTATTTGAAAAAAATAGGGAAAGAAGGTGTACCACCAAATTCCTTCTATGATATAGATATGGTGCTGATAGCTAAATCAGGTAGGGTGAAAGCAGAGAAAGAAAACTATAGACCAATTTCCCTAATGAATATTGATGCAAAAATCTTAAATAATATATTAGCAATGCAATGACAGAAAGTCTTCTCCAGGATAATATACTATGACCAAGTAGGATTTATACCAGGAATGCAGGGCTGGTTCAATATTAGGAAAACTATCAGCATAATCACTTATATTAATAACAAAACTAACAAAAATCACATGATTATATCAATAGATGCAGAAAAAGCATTTGATAAAATTCATCACCCATTCCTATTAAAAACACTAGAGAGTATAGGAATAAATGGGCTTTTCCTTAAAATGATCAGTAGCATCTTTTTAAAACCATCACAAGCCTAGAGAGACTTGAATGAACTAATTCTGAGTGAAATCAGCAGAACCAGGAGATCACTGTACATGGCAACAATAAGACTATACTATGATCTATTCTAATGGACATGGTTCTCTTCAACAGTGAGATGTTTCAAACCAGTTCCAGTTGTTCAGTGATGAAGAAAGCCTTATACACACAGGGAGAGGCCTGTGGGATCTGAGTCTGGACCACAACATAGCATTTTCACACTCTCTGTTGATGTTTTCTTGCATTATGTTTTCCTTCTCACTTTTTTTTTCTTTCCTCTACAGCAAGATAACTGTATAAATATGTATACATATATTCGATCTGTCAAATATTTTAACATTATTAACATGTATTAGACTTCCTGCCATCTAGGGAAGGGAGTGGAGGGTAGGAGGGAAAAATTTGCACAGAAAGCTTTGTAAGAGTCAATGTTAAAAAATTACCTATGCATGTTTTTCAAATAAAAAGTTTTAACAAAAAAATAATAATAAAACAGATGATTCATCACTGAATATAGTACTGGGCCTGCAGTCAAAAAGACCTGAGTTAAAAATATGGCCTCAGGCATTTACAAGCTACGTGGTCCTGGAATAGCTATTTAACATCTGTTTTTTCTCAATTTCCTCCACTATAAAATGAAGACAATAATAGCACCTACCTTACAGAATTGTTTTGAAAATCAAGTGAGATATTTGTAAAAAGCACTTAGTACAGTGCCTGACATATAATAGGTGTTTAATAAATGTTTATTTCATCTTTTATGAATATTTAAAGGATGATACATTAATTACTAGAAGTCATAGATTATCTAAGAATTTTTTACTACTGTCATCAAGTTGTAGATCAGGGGAATTTTCAGAGTAATAAGATAAATATCTTATTTAAGTAAAACACTTAGCAGTCCCATAATATTGTTGTATGTAAGATCTTGAAATGTGGCAGGATGATATCAGTGTTAGGTGAAACAACACAGATCCAAAGACTATTGACTAATGACTCTACACTGATTGGTGAAAGGACTTTAGTGATAATCCAAACTTTCATTCTTAACTTTGTGGTACTGAAGATTTTGAAAAAATAAAAAAGAGGATGTGTATGAAATGTTTCTTAAAAAAAAACTTCAATAGATAGCAGAATTCAGAATCAATATGCTATTTGATAGACTAAAACCCGGTACAAATTTAAGAAGAGAAAGTTCAACAAGACTCAATATCTAGTATTATTCTTAGGTTTTTAAAAATTATTTCAAATTTAATAATAAGGAAAAATAACAGCATATTTTGATAAAAATCATAACAGAGGGATATTAGTTGAATTAATTTATTATAAACTCTGAAGTTTAAAACAAGGAAAAAGAAGCTTATAATTTTACAATGTAATAATGAAAGAATGGTTTCTAGATGGGAATAATAGTTATATTTTATGCCAGACACCTCAGAACTGGAGTTTTAAGAAGGGAAAAAAAAAATTAGGGAGCATTGACTGCAACCAGAGTAGAATGACCAGGGTAATAAGCCCTTTGAAAAGCAAGAATGAATGAAGCAATTAAGTATGTTTAGCCTGCAGAAAGATAAGGCTAAAAGGAGATGTGACTGAATATTGTCTTCTTATAACATTGAAGAGATGTCACCTAGAAGAAACAGATTGTGATAGGCAAAAGTGAACACGCAGGAGTAGATTTTTGCTGAATGTAAATAAAGGATTTTCTAATCAATAGAAAGGCTTAACCTTAAAAAAAAAAAAAAAAAAAGTTAAGCCAGGAGATGGTGAGCTTCCATTTATCAGAGGTATTGTGACAGACTAGATAGTTGTCCATCAGGAATGTTTCCTATGGAGCAAAATTTTGAAGCAGATGGCTTTTAGGGTCCCTTCTAGTTCTAATTATTTTTTTACAGATAAGGGGAGTAAAGACTAATTTATACTAACAAACTTCCAATTATGCATTTTATTGTATTGTGTGTGTGTGTGTATCTTACTTCAGGTTTATTTTCATATCTTCAATCCTTAGCACAGCAACTGGGACATAGTAAGTAGTTAATGAATGCTTATTTCCAGATATGTACCCATTATTACATATGTGCATATTGGCTCTTGTACTTTATTTTTGAAGAAGACCAAAATAAAATGATATTAGATAATCATGATATTAGAGCCAAATTACAATTTGTCCCATTGGGGTTGATCAGTCCAGTATGAACTCAGAATGCTTTGCCACAGGTCAAACACAAATAGATCCTATTTGGATCTATCTTTGCTCTCATGTTTCTTCTGAGTTAATGCAATTCTGATTTGCTCACAGAACACAGGGCCTTCTCTGATGAGGACACACCACACTGGACAGATTGAACCAATATTTCCCATGTCATAAAATCAATTCTAAATTTCTTAAGAGAGACTTAAGAGAGTGTCCTATAGCTTTTTCTGAGTACCTTGTGAGCTCTTGCCTAGGTCTCCATAAAATAGTCTTTCAAGCAAGCATACATTTGGCATTTAAACAATGTAATCAGCCCAGCAGAGTTGTATTCTCTGCAACAGAATTTGAATGCTTAGCAGTTTGAGAAAGAACCTCAGTGTCTGGTATCTTATCCTGCCAGATGATCTTCAGAAGCTTCCTAAGACAATTGTATATGACATATTTGACCTACATTAGTGATAGTATATTTAGATAAACATAACTATTTAAGGTTATAATTTTTTTTTTACTAATAAGGGCAAAGAGGAATAAATCCAGGTAAATTGCTTCCAGTTACATAGAATTCACGACTAAATTCTGCCAGAACCATTAGTGTAGACACACAATTTTTAAAACTTCATCAAACTAAAATGGAATTTTCAATAAGAAAAATGAGGCAACGCTGACAGTATAGAGAAAATGAGAAAGATTTGTAGAAAAATTTGTGCAATTTTTCTCCTTAACTTGTTTACTGTCTGTCCTTCATTTTGCATTGTGTGGACCTGTCTGCAGAGAGTTCAACACATTCTTTCAAGGACGTTTGCACTTGGATATTTCTAATCTTCAAAATTATGTAAGGGATAGCCAAAGGCATATTGAGGATTTCAAAATCCATAAAAATTACAGTGCAATGAAGGCTTAACACATACTTACATGATCCTAGATAGTTTTCCTCTTTGGAAGATACTGGGGGATCTTGTTTCTGGGAACTGGAGAACATTCAGAAATATTCTGCGTTGGCTCTCTATTTTATCGGGAACAACTTTTTTTCTATCACATAGTGAGAACTGTTGGTATCTAAAACTGAGCACTTTCAAGGCTTTTGGTTCCATTCTCTATGAGGGTGAAGACTTCCTTATTCACATCATTTGGTAAAGAGGAAGAATTGAGTCTTTTCTTCCATAATTCCCTTACCTCTCCAACAAACTTTCCCGGACCCTTGCATTAGAGCATGAACCTAAAAAAAAAAAAAAAAAAAAAAAAAAAAAAAAAAAAAAAAGCCCTGGGCATTTAGCTTTTCTTTTTTAGGGGTGGAGATTAGATTCTGAATTGGTTCTGAATCTAGTCATGAAAATTCAAGAGTCCAAGAAAGCAAGTTTAATGTTACAACCAAATGCTACAACCAGCCAGAGTGAAGCCCTGGGAAGCAAGAATTCAGAGATGCTAACCCAATTAGAACTTAATAGAATTATTTAGAAACTGAACTAAGTTGTAAATCTAATATTCTATGTCTCCCCAGGGATTAGGTGATATAAGGAGTTATTATGCCCTCAAACCATTAGTGAAATGTTTTTATATTTGTTTTTGATATATGTTTGAAGTAAATATTTCTTAGAAAAACTTAATCTGCTGTTATTAAATAGAACTGAGATGTTAGTCATGGGATATTTTATTCTTGTAAAAAAAATTGCAGAGCCAAAGATTTAGAGCTGTATCCATGATATTAGTATATATAAAGTCACTGAAACATTATTGATTGAACTTAGCCTTTGACTTGGGTCATTAGTTTTTGTCCTTGTTTTTTTTCCTCTGAGGCAATTGGTATTAAGTGACTTGTCCAGGGTCACACAACTAGAAAGTGTTAAGTGTATGAGGCCAAATTTGAATTCAGGACCTCCTGACTTTAAGGCTGGTGCTCTATCAGCTGTGCCACCTAGCTGCCCCGGGGTCATTAGTTTTTAAAGAAGATAGTTGACCCTAACAGTCTCAATAACAGGCTAGTTGGAGGGGAAAAAAATTCCATGAGCTACCAAGGTTAAAGAAACTTTTTTTTTCTCTGAAAGCAGAATCACAGCACTCCACATGCAGTAGCAAAATGGGCTTCTCTGTTCCCTTTTATCCTTTTGTTAAATGAAAAAAAAAAGATTTTTAAATCCACTTCTAGGATTTTTTTTTCAAACTGTGTCTGAATTCTTTATAATATTATCAGAGTATCATTGAACATAAGTAGGAAGCATGTTTTTCAAAGGCTACATCAGTATAATTGGGTAAGACTCAGACATAAAAAAGATTCAATTGATATAAATTACAGCATCTCATCAGATATATAGCAGGAATAACAGGCCTGGTATTTAGGTATACTCACCACTTCAGGTCCCATGCAAAGAGGTTGGTAAAGAAACACAAAATTCGCTGAATTTTTGAAATCTTGCCTGATTCTGCTTTGACCACTTAATTATGGCTTCATTATTTCTTTAAGAAATAATGATTATATAAATGGATGGAAAAGACATTTTCTTAGGATTTATGCTACATGGTATTAAATTTGTAGAGCACATATTCTTAATTCATACATAGTTTTATATGCCTCAAAATGATGATTTATTGACCTTCTACATACAATGATTTATTATGCAGAACAACTATTAAGTAAAACAAACATGTTTTAAAGTATCAACTGTGAACTGGGTACAATGCTTGGGACTGAGAACACACAAATAAGAATGAAATTATCCTTGCCTTAAAGAAGTTTATATTTAAAACAACATAAAGTTCCTCAAAATCCACCCTCAAGAGCCTTTCTTTTTTCCCTGACAGCCAAAAATAAAATGTCTTTTAAAATATGCCATTAAATTTGATGCTACCTAGTAGGTGAAGTGAGAATTTAGTGAAAAGAAAATTTAGCTTAATTGAGGTAGTATATGAAACTGTTACTTATTTCACTAATAGTAATTCTTTGAATTCTAATACAATATTGTGAGCAAAACATTGCTCATGTTATGAGTGACATATTTCATGAATGACAACAAAAAAAGATGGAAAGTGATGACTACATTTTTAAGTTGTTTCATTGGAAAAACAATTTTGTACAGCTGAAGGGCTAACGTCCATGACAATATGCAGTACATGCTACAGGTATAGTTCAGTTAATTGCTTGAAAACTGTCAAAAGCACAACATAAGCAGGAAAATTCACTCCAGTGTATTCTTGGAATTCAATCCCAAGCAACTATACAATGACACAAAAAGAAGCATAGGATTGATGATGCTGTGAAAAATATTGCTTACAACTTGAAAAGGACACTTTTTTAGAATAATATGTTCTAAGCAATGATCAGTCTTTCCTGTAATTTTTTTTTTCTTTCCCAGTAACAACATCAGCTAATATACCTTCTACTGATCTTATGGACTATGTTGTCATATGTTTTTCCAGTTTTGTTGAATTAGTTACAGGATATAGCAAAAGCTTTTCTTCATGGAATAATACCTGATATTACAAGAGTATGAGGCCATTACTTAATGTATTGTTAGAAGTTAAATTATTAAATTCAAATTCACATAGACAGTAAGCAACAAAATTGGGATTTAAAATAAGTTTTTATGTCCAAAGGGCTATATCAAATATTGCATGCCCTTTGATCCAGCAGTATTTCTGGTGGACTTGTATCCCAAAGCAATAATAAAGAAGGGAAAAGAGCCCACAATTTTTGTGGCAGCCCTTTTTGTAGTGGCAAGAAACTGAAAATTGAGTGGATGCCCATCAGTTGGAGAATAGCTGATATATTACTATAGTTATAGTATATGAATATTTTGGAATATTATTGCTCTATAATAAACTAACAACAGGATGATTTCTTAGAGGACTGGCAAAACTTACATAAAATGATGATAAGTGAAATAAGCAGAAGCAGGAGATCATTTTACATGACAACAGCAAGATTATACAATGATCATTTCTGATGAACATGGCTCTTTTCAAAAATGAGATAATTTAGGCCAGGTCCAATGGTCTTGTAATTAGGGGAGAGCCATCTGCACTCAAAGAGAGAACTGTGTGGACTGAATGTGGATTACAGCATAGTATTTTCACTCTTTTTATTGTTGTTTGCTTGCATTTTGTTTTCTTTCTTTTTTTTTTCTTTTTTGATCTGATTTTCTTGTACAGCACAATATTTGCAGAAATATGTATAAAAGAGTTGTACATGTCTAACATGTATTGGATTACTTGCCATCTAGGGGAAGGGTGCAGGCAAAGGAGGGAAAAAAAATGGAATATAAGGTTTTGCAAAGGTGAATGTTGAAAATTCCCCATGCATATGTTTTCAAAATAAATAAAATAAAATAAGTTATTCCAGCTCCAAATCCAGTGGTCTTTCAATAGTATAATAAGAAATAGAAACTACTAAATTGTCTATACTAATTTTCAAATAATTTTTTCAACTGTGGAGCATTTTTTACCTTTCCATACATCCTCATCTCCAGGGAACAAAAAGATAAAAACCCTTTTAATCAAAATACCATGTAAAGTAAAACAAATCCCCAAATTGTGCCATCCAAAATCTCTCTGTATGTAGATGGATAGATAGACAGACAGACAGACAAATAGATACTCTATTATCTCTCTCTCTCTCTTTTTTATAAAAGCCTTTGCATTTTTTTGCTGAGGCAATTGGAGTTAAGTGACTTGCCCAAGGTCACACAGCTAGCAAGTGTTGAGTGTCTGAGATCAAATCTGATCTCAGATCAGGTCCTCCTGAATTCAGGGCTGGTGCTCGATCCACTGTGCCACCTAGCTACCCCTATCATTTCTTTGTTAAGAGATAGGAAGCATTTTTCATCTCCAGTCCTCTAGAATCATGATTGATCACTAGACTTTTTAGAAGTCTTAAGTGTAACAAACTTGTTTATTTTTTCATTGTTATTAAATTATAAAATATTTGCCAGGTTCTGCTCACTATACTCCTTCAGTTCATAACCACCTCAGCTTTCTCTGAAACTGATATTTAAAATTTTTACAATACAATAGTGGACATATACATGTATTTATGTTTAAAAATGCACACATGAATGCATTTATATACACATATGTGACTGCATTGTATATGTATACAAGGAGGATATATGCATAAATGTAATGTACAATATGGTATATACTATAATTTGTTCAGCCATTTTACAATTAGTGAGCAGTCCCTTAATTTTCAATTCTTTGCTATTATAAAAAGAGCTGCTGTAAATATAACTATACATATATTACCAAAAAAATAATAAACCAAGATCTAGGCAAGTGTTCTCATCATTTCCTGGCAAATGAAAGAAGAAACAGAAGTAATGTTAGATTTTATATTTTTAATTTCAAACATTCTCATCAATGATGACTGTAGCCATGAAATTAAAAGATACTTCAAGAAAGAATTCTGGAAAGATAGCAGGATAGGTCAGAAAGTGGCAAGCTTTCCAGATTTCCCCCTAAAACAAGACAAAATAATGCCTCAGAGCAAACATAGAGCAGTAAAAATAAATAAGATGTGGGTGAGTGGGCCTCCTGGGACAACTGAAGAAGAACCAGAACAAGATAACAAGATGAGGTTTAGTTCTGTGAAGTGTAAACATCTCAATATTAGTTCCAAAGAACTAGCAGAGTGCCTTGGGGATAGCTGGATTGGGAGACAGATTTGGTAACAGCCATGGGAATTTTCACCTCTCAGACAGTGTGGAGAGTCAGATGTCTGAGTTCAGGAAGATTAGGGAGTCTCTGCTGACAAAGGATTCCAAAAATACTATCCTTAACATCCCAGGGCTACAAGTGATTATAGCAACAAGTTCTTATTTTTAAAAAATGAGGAGGAAAAGGAGAAAGAACCCAAATAGAACGTTATTATGAGATTAAAGACCAGGGTTGATCTTTAGAGGAGGACACTGAAGCAAACAAAAATGTTTCTCCTACCCCAAAAAATAATGTTAGTCATTTACTCACCCAAAATTCATAACACTCAAAAAATTTAAATCAAATGAGACAGATTAAGGTAAAACTTTAAGAATTATAAAAATCTGGAGGGGGGGAATGAGATTATTAAAAGAAAGTCAACCAACTAGAAAAAGAGATCTAGAATCTTAAGGAAGAAAATGATTTCCTGAAAATTAGAATTTGGGCAAGGGAAAGCCAGCAAGGTTTAAGGTATCAAGAAATAATAAAACAAAATATAAAGAATGAAAAGAAATAGAAGAGACTGAAACACCTCATAAGAAAAACAATTGATCTGGAAAACAGAACAAGAAAAGGAAACACATAAGAATAATCAGATTACCTGAAATATATGATTAGAAAAAGAATCTTAACACCATAAAATAAGAAATAATTAAAAAAATTATTCTTTAAGTGTTAGAACAAGAGGGAAAGTAAAAATAGAAAACATTTCCAACCACCACCTTAAAGTATCCTATAAGAAAAACTCATAGGAACATGGTAGTCAAATTCTGACACCCATTTAAATTCAGAATTTAAATTCTGAAACTTGGTTCAAGGAGAAAACATTATGCATACAAGTAAAAGCAAATCAAATGCAGTGGACCCACAATTAGAATAATACATGACCTAGCAATAGCTACACTAAAAAAATATCTACAACAATTCTTAGAACACTATATATTAAAAAGCAAAAGAGCTGGGGTTGTAGCCAAATATAACATACTCAGCAAAAGTAAGTGTAATTCTGAATTTTAAAAATATAGATGTTCAATGATTTGCCAGACTCTCAGGATTTTATGGCAAAAGCACCTGGATTTAATAGGAAATTTGACACATAAGATCCAAGAGAAATGTAAGGTAAACATCAAAGGGACTCAATAAGAACAGACTGTTTATTTTTATATGTTGAAATATAAATCATATGTCTAACATTGCCTTTAGTAATTGTGTAGTTCAAAGGAATGATTGGGGTAGAAATAAATATGATGTGATTTATCTTATACAAATGAGCTACAAGGGAAAGAACTGACATAGAGGAATTAGATTGGGAAGAAGGACTGTAATTTTGGAACAATATACTCATAAAAATGGATTAAAGAGAGAGCAGAGCTTATAGATGTAGAAACATGAAATTCTTCTAAATTCAGAAAGAAATAAGAGGCTAAGGAGGCAGAGAATGTGGAGACGATAATGGAGGGATTCTTAAAGCAAACTCTATTTACATCACATCTGGGTTAAAGAGAGAACCACATATAAATTTAGAAAGTAATAAATGACTTCTAAATTTTTAAAGAAAAAAAAAGAGAGAGGGGCGGAGCCAAGATGGCGAACTGCGGACAGCTTTCTCTGTGAACTCCCTCCGACATTCCCCCAACCCAGACATAGTAAGCCTTAAAACTGGTTTCCGAGTGAGGTCCTCGCCAAGCATTTGGACTACAACGCACTTCTATAAAAGATCTACCTTGAAAGAACTCCGGAGAAGGTTAGCCTCAGGGGAAATCGGCCTCTGGTCACCATCGGACTCCAGCCGGGGCGGAAGTCAGGGCTGCGATAGAGGGGCGGATTTTGGGCACCCAGGAAGCCCCTGGGAGACGCCTGGGCCACTTTGCTCTGCTTGCGGGCAGGTGCTTTGGCAGATCTACCTTTGGAAGGGGGTGGATGAGAACAGCTGAAAACGTGGTCCTGGTGCGAATCTAGCCCGACCAGCCTCAGATCGGAAGTCAACTCGGCAAACTGCCCCAGGGCAAATATAAATTGTTGC
>JAJPUD010021621.1:0-13356 GCA_023553655.1 Myrmecobius fasciatus | reverse complement strand
TTGTGGCAGCCCTTTTTGTAGTGGCTAGAAACTGGAAACTGAGTGGATGCCCATCAATTGGATAATGGCTGAATAAATTATGGTATATGAATGTCATGGAATATTATTGCCCTGTAAGAAACGACCAGCAGGATGATTTCAGAGAGGCCTGGAGAACTGATGCTGAGTGAAATCAGCAAAACCAGGAGATCAATATACACAGCAACAATAAGACTATATGATGATCAATTCTGCAGGACATGGTTCTCTTCAATAATAAGATGTTTCAAACCAGTTCCAGTTTTTCAGTGATGAAGAAAGCCAGGGAGAGAACTGTGGGATCTGAGTCCGGACCACAACATAGCATTTTCACACTTTATTGATGTTTGCTTACATTATGTTTTCCTTCTCAGAATTTTTTTTCCTGTACAGCAAGATAACTATATATATATATATGTATATATATATACATATTTGATCTGTCATATATTTTAACATAATTAACACGTATTAGACTTCCTGCCATCTAAGGAAAAATGTGGGGGGGTAGGAGGAAAAAAATTGTAACAGAAAGCTTTGCAAGGGTCAATGTTGAAAAATCACCTATGCATATGTTTTGTAAATAAAAAGCTTTCATAAATTTTTTTTTAAAATCTCCTGGTTTATACTCTAATGTAATGTGCTATGCACAGATCTTCCTCTTTGAAGTTTCAAGTCCATTTGATCAGATTTATGAGAGTTCAGACAAATACTGTTTACCTTTTTAAGTATAGTCAATTTCTGGTCAGGATTTAATCAATTCTATATTTTAACTCATAGTTCATAAGTCCAAATTTCATTTTTGAAACAGTCTTAATTTTCTGTTCACTTACAAAATATGTGTTTTTCTTCCATAGTCTGTATCTGCAATCAGCTGCAGTGACAAAAATAACATGAGGTCCTAATTATTATTTCTTGCTTCAGATTTGACATCAATAGTATATGTGCCCACATGAATCACTGAAAGTAGGTAGTAGACATTTGATTTGATAAGACTTTAAAAGTTCTCTTTTACATCAGGATATGTGACCAGAGAACCAAATAGACCTCTTAATTAGTGTCAGAAGGAAAACAAATAATACTCCTTAGTGAGTGATCAACAACCACCACTACTTTTCTCTTCTTTTTCTAACCTTTTGTAAATTCATATTACTCTTTGAAAGGCATGCAAGTACTTGTTCCTTGTAGGGTTCACCTCCAATCTAATCAAGAAATTCATTACCTGTTTGACCTAGGCAAATCAATTTACCTCTCTGAATTTCATATGCAAAATGGGAGAGGTATCTAAGTTTAATGACTTCTAAAGTCCCATGACTCCATGATCTTTTTCTTTGCTTCAGATAATCAGTGGTCCATCTCTCCCTTCTCCTCTTTGCTATATTATTCCTTTTCAATATCCTTATATGTCATGGTCTCCTTATTGTATCTTTTTTTTTGTATTTATTTTGAATCCCTTCTTCCATTTTTTTTGGTCCAGGAATACTTCATTCTTCCTATTAGTCTGCATTATAAATGTTTATTGATTGAATGAATAAAGAAATGACCCAAGAGCTCCTATGTGTTCTTTTTTTTTTCTTTGCTGAGGCAATTGGGGTTAAATGACTTGCCCAGCTAGGAAGTATTAAACTTCTGAGATCATATTTGCACTCAGGTCCTCCTGAATTCAGGGCTGGTGCTTTATCCACTGCACCACTTAGCTGCCACCTAGTTGCCCCCTATGTATTCTTTTCTAGGAAGGAAACCAGACTTCATTACGAGCAGAAATAGTGGTTACTTAACTATGGCAGAAATACAAACATTTTATAGTCACATATAGGTCATGATAGATTCTCCCTTTTCATCATATTTGCAGCAGATGGTATCCTTAGTCTTTAGTCTTTCTTGCTATTCATTCTCCAGTAGAATTGTTATGATCGAATATTTTTTTTCTTTCATGACTTAAAATCCAGTAATTCTGGTGGGCGGGGGATCAAAAGTCTATCTTAAAAGGAAACTCCTTTTTTGTGATATTTACTTGACTTTTCTGCCCTTTGGTATCTAATATCTTTACCTTAATATCATTGTTGCTCTACTAAATACTCATTCAATATGACTACATGTCACTGTACCAACAGTCTGTCTCCTTGGAGTTCAAGGAGTCAACTTATTGTGCTTGAAAGGCTAAGCAAAGAGGTTAGAAATGATTGAACTGCTTAACTGCCGATAGGTCTGCTTTTTAAAATGCTGAACAAAACAAAGAAATAAGAATTAGAGCAATGACAGCAGAAGTGGAGAAATAAATCTTAAAGATTTTGCAAATAGGCTTTGATGTCCAATTGACAACAGGAATAAAGAAGACAAAGCCTAGACAAAAAAGGAAAATACTCTCTCTTGGGTATTACTGAGATTTGGTAGGATCAAAAAAACACAGTTACAAATGAGCCTGACGATGATAAAAAAGGAAGAAAATAAGGAGAATTGTATAATTATTGCTCAAGAAATGCTCTGAAAGCTGCTCAGACACTGAGGTCATGCTATTTGGAATCAAAAGTTCATAGATTATAAAATTGAACCAAGACTAATATTTATTTTGATCTTTGGGATGGATCATATAAAATCATATAATAATATTAAGTCAAAGTAAATATAAAACCCTGCATTTTCTTGCAATTCCTCCACCTTTCAAATCGATTTTACAAAAAGGAAATGGTAAATAACAGGTTGGGGGGGGGTTAATGTGATCAAAAGTTAAGAATGAGCCTATTAATATTATATAGCTGCTAAAAAAAAACAAAACATTTAACAACCTATGTATGGGTAGGGTTAATTGATATTCAATCAATCATGTCATCCTTCCCCACTTAAAGTAAGTGATAATCATGCTTAATCAATCATTTATTTTTAATCATGAATTTAGAATGAAGGTGAGAATTCTTCAAAATTTATTGAATGAAATGAAATGAGGTTAGACAGGAAGTCTGTTTCAACTGACAAAGATTTCATCATGCCGTCTGAGTCTAATAAAAAACATTGTTACCTGAGAGATCCCAGTCAGGAAAAAAAAAACAAAAACACAAAAAACAAAAAACCAACCCGTTCCAGAAAACCCCTGAGAAAGAACTAGGAGGTGAAAAGAGGAAGAGAGACTGGTTTTGGTTTTGCTCTAGATTTCATTCTCTTTTCTCAGTGGAAGATTTTGAAGGGTTTTTAGTATTGCTTTGGACTTCCTGTCATTCTATGTGTCCTAGAATTGTTCCCAAACCAAATGATATTATATGTATTAGAAAGTAATGACAGACTGAACAGATTCTTAACCCTACATATAGCCCATACAAAAAAAAAATAATAACTCTACACCATGCCTGAGGAGAACTTCCTGAATATCTACTAAGGGTAGAACTTCCAGCAACCAGTAGCTATGAATTACCCATTTATCACATATGCTCTCTAAGTCTGAATCCATTTTTTTCTGTGACTATATTTTTTAAAAGTGTATCATAAACTTTTTTTATGTGCATGTGTGTGTTTGTGTGTATGTGGAGGAGGGTAAGGCATGTGTTCTTTGAAGTAATTATTCTTTAAGACATTAGTAAATATTCCTTTCCAAAAGCTACTTAAGATTGACTGATTAAATTGATTCTCAATTGATTATCTTGAGAAAGAGGAAGCACACCAGATCAGGGGATATGGAGAAGGAGGGCAATCAAATGGTTTTAGATAATAACTTCCAGAAAGTTTTTGCACAAATAAAACCAATTCAGTCAAGATTGAAAGGGAAACAGAAAGCTGGGAAACAATTTTTTACAGGCAATGTTTCTAATAAAGACCTCATTTCTAAAATATATAGACAACTAAGAATAACCTCCAACTCTTCAGTGGTTCTCCTGGAACTCTAAGAAAAGAAAAAAGAAAGTTTTTCCCTAGAAACAAGCCTCACCTATGAAAGTAGAAATTGGGATAATTCAAAGCTTATAGTAATTATAGCTACATCAATAGTAGTAGGGAGAATGTGGTATAGTAGAAAGAGTGCTGATTTTAAAGTCAAGATTTGCTTCCTGCCTCTGATGTTTATAACATGGATGAGACTGAGAAAATTATTTTACAACTTGACCTTCATTTTCTTATCTATAAAATGTGGATATTACACCTTCAGTATCTTCATTACAAAGTTTTGCAACTATTAAATGAAATAATTTATATAAAACATTTTGTATATCTCAAATCACTACCTAAAGTTCATTTGCTATTAATTTCTATACTACCCAGTTGATATCTAAATTATCTTAAACTTTAAAGTTTTTTAGTTAGGTGAGTCAAAGGGAACAGATAGTGTGACTCAAGGTGATCACAAAAATAGTGGTAGTCATGATACAAAAAACAGGAAAGTTGGAGTACAAAGACAGTTCATAAGGAAAAATGATATATTTGATTTTATTTATATTGAATTTGAGGTAGAGGCAGGAAATTCAAAATAATATAACCTAGAAGATATGGGGAAGAATGCAATAATATGCATTCATATCTCCTTATGAGTTACGTCTATATGTTTAGACAACCTATGTGTCCATATATAATCCACATGGTTATGTACATTTTATATAAATACAAAAAAGAAATATCAAATGTAGCATTCAAAATAGTGCAATAAAAGAGTAATTAATATTGGGAACATGTGCAAATGAAATGATACAGATCTAAAAGTAGAATTTATAATAATTATCCTGAATAGCTTCACCTAAAAGTGGAATATTTAGAGTATAGACTCAATGACATATTAATAATCAGGCTCTAATGCAGCCTATAAGCTAGAAATAGAAATAACAGATTTTGACAGATTAATTTCAACATTTGGCAAAAGAGAATTTTTAATACAACCTTTAATATCAACATTTCTAAAATCAAGGGCCCAGTAATCTTAGTTCAAAAAGGAACACATTGCAAATGGACCATACTTTAAATATGTAGCATCTAAATAACAGTGAGATGCAATTAATATTTGCTGACACAGGATCTAGTTTCAGGTTAATTCTTAGTACACATCTATCCTGAGGATTTAAAATTCTTGTTCAATGTCTCAAATTAGTAAACAGGTTAGATTCCCAGATTTAGTTTCACAAATGAAATGCATAAAAAAGATCTGACAGGTTTCATTAATGGAAGATTTTGATGCCCATTAACTCAAATGGAATTCTTCTATTTCCTTTTAGCCACTTGGACCAATAACAATAAAACCAAAATGCATCCCCCCCCCCAAAATACCTAGTGTTACCTTATTTCCCCTAAGTAACTGGTTTCCATATTTTTCTTCGTCGGCAATACCATTCAAATGTTTCCTTCGAGATCATTTTACCATTATACTGGGACTCATATACTTGTAAAGCTAAATCAACCTGTTCAGCATTCTAATAATCATATTAATAAGAAGACTGATATTAATTCTTAATCCACTAAAAAATATGTCAGGAGCCCATTGAGTTTTTATAGGAATGAGAAAACTCACTGAGGCACAAAGTACATTATACCTGAAGTTTCTCACATAATATCTTAGAGCTGTGTAGTGCCTAAGGGACTATCTAAATTCAATTGCCCCATTTACTAGATGGTATAACTAAAGTTCAGAGGAGTGAGGTAAACATTTAGAAAACTGAGATAAAAATCTAGGTCTCCTAACTTCTAAAGGGTACTCTTCTGTTATACTGTGAAATTAAATAATTAAAAGTTCATTGACTTCAATATTCAGGCTTTGGAGGTTAATGGTTTCTCTTAACACTTAAAGATAAGGACATGGATCAGAATTGGTTTCAGTGAACAGGTGATCATAACTCCAGAGTTGGAAGGACTTCAGAGGTCTTCTAGTTTAGTTCCCTCATTATTAAAATGGGAAAACTGAAATCTCCTCATTTCACAGATAAGGAAACTGAAATAGGTGAATTTCCCATGGATTCATGGGCCAGATTTGAATATAGATGTTCTAATTCTAAAGCCAATTTGTTCCCCACACTGCCTTGTCAAGATGAAGTCTGATATCTCAAAACAACAAAAAATTTTTCTCATATTTTTCTATAAAAATCATGTCTCCACAATTTCAGGATGAAAAAGAAGTTGGTTTTTGATCCAGAATATACTTAGGATCCAAGAAAATCAATTGAGGTTTTTTTAAAAATTTTTTTTGACATAAATTCCCTTGGTCAAGCCATACTGAGGGGAATCATGTCTAAATGAGTGTCAGAATACATTTCTTAGCTAGTTTCAGAATTCAAGGTCATATTAAAACATTCAGTCACAGAGCTGTCTAAAGAATATTTGCTTCCAATCTTCCTGGGGGGTGATTTTTAAACAGCCTTAAGGGGTTTCTACCCATATCCAAAAATACTACTGCCTCAAATCAGAGTCATCTCACTAACCAAGATTTAACCTGTCATAAAAAAGGATTTTCAAAAAAAATTATTTTCTTTTGTTGAGAAAATACTGACAGAAAAATTTTTTATGGAAACATACATTTCCTGAGTAACAAAACAAAGAGGTATATGTGTGTATCTACAACAATCTCAGAAACCAGATGAGTTATTATACTCAGTTGCAGGTAAGGTGGTTTAGGTTCAAACAACAGATATAGCCTGCCCATAAGGATTTTGAAATTACCAGAGTAGTGGTCTCTCAGATGATGCATCTTCTCAGGAGTACCATCTACTATTATTTCATTAATTCAGCTTATTGGATTATAGAATTTAAAAGTAAAAGAATCTTTAATAACATGTCATCCAATGATCTCATTTTAGAATTGAGGAAGTGGAGATTAGGAAACTATTAGATATTTATAATCATGCCCACTCTCCATTAGGTTTTCCCAGGACAATTTCTCCTTCTGTGCACTTTACTTGGTTCTGCTTCCTTTACTCCTATTCACATAGTCTTATGATTTTCCAGAATTTCTATTACGCTCTTAGGGATAGTAGTGACATCCTCCCCACCTATACTAAATGCTCAACTGAATTAATCTTACAAGTTTATTTGAGGGCATATTACATATATTTTAATAGGATGCCAAAACTGCTAGTTACTGTTCTGCCTAAATAACAGACCTAGGTAGTAGAGCCAGAAGATGAATCTTGGTCTTCAAATCCCCAATCAACTATACTTTTCTCCGTTAATCATGCACAATTTAAACCCAAAGAAACTTAACATAGACTATCTGCAACACCTAACATAGTGCTTAGAAACAGGCACTCAGACTTAAAACTATATTTATAAAGCAGTGGTCATCAAAACCATTTAGAACTGGTTAAGAAATAGAGTAGTTGATTGGTAGAATAAGTTAGGTTCACAGAACAAAATAGTCAATAATTATAGCAATTTAATGTTTGACAAACCCAAAGACCCCAGCTTTTGGGATAAGAACTCACTATTTCACAAAAACTGCTGGGAAAATTGGAAACCAGTATGGCAAAAGCTAGGCATTGACTCACACCTAACACCATATATCAAGATAAGGTTGAAATGGGTTCATGATTTAGACATAAAGAATGATATTATAAGCAAATTAGACGAACATAGGATAGTTTACCTCTCAGATCTGTAAAAAAGGAAGGAATTTGTGACCAAAGAAGAAATGGAACTCATTATTGAATACCACATAGATAATTTTGGTTATATTAAGTAAAAAAAAGTTTTTCTACAAACAAAATTAATGCAGACAAGATTAGAAGGGAAGCAATACATTGGGAAACATTTTTACATCTAAGGGTTCTGATAAAGGCTTCATTTCTAAAATATATAGAGAATTGACTCAAATTTATAAGAATTCAAGCCATTCTCCAATTGATAAATGGTCAAAGGATATGAACAGACAATTTTCAGCTGAAGGAATTAAAACCATTTATAGTCATATGAAAAAGTGCTCTAAATCACTATTGATCAGACAAACACAAATTAAGGCAACTCTGAGATATCACTGCATACCTCTCAGATTGGCTAAGATGACAGGAAAAGATAATGATGAATGCTGGAGGGGATGTGGGAAAACTGGGACAATGATACAATGCTTGTGGAACTATGAACGGATCTAACCATTCTGGAGAACAATTTGGAACTATGCTCAAAAATTTATCAAACTGTTCATACCCTTTGATCCAGCAGTATTTATATTGGGCTTATACTACAAAGAGATTTTAAAAGAAAGAAAGGGATTCACATGTGCAAAAATGTTTGTGGCAGCCTTTTTTGTAGTGGCAAGGAACTTGAAACTGAGCAGATGCCCATCAGTTAGAAAATGGCTGAATACGTTATGGTATAAGAATGTTATTGAATATTACTGTTCTATAAAAAAATGATCAGGAGGATGATTTTAGAGAGGCCTGGAGAGACTTATATGAACTGATGCTAAATGAAATAAGCAGAACCAGGAGAACATTGTACATGGCAACAGCAAGATTATACAATGATCAATTCTGATGGACTCTTTCCAACAATGACCAGTTCCAATGATCTTGTGATAAAGAGAGCCATCTACACCCAGAAAAAAGGATTGTGGGAACTGTGGGAATTGAGTGTGGATCACAATATAGCATTTTCACTTTTTTATTGTTGTTTGCTTTCATTTTGTTTTCTTTCTCATTTTTTTCCTTTTTTAATCTGATTTTTCTTGTGCAGCAAGGTAATTATGTAAGTATGTAGATATTTTAACATGTTTAATGGATTTAATTTATTGGATTGATTGCCATCTAGGGCAGGGAGTGAGGAGAAGGAGGGGAAAATTTGGAACACAAAGTTTTTCAAGAGTCAATGTTGAAAACCATGCATATATTTTTAAATAAAAAGCTTTAATTTAAAAAAAAAAGAAATGGTAGGCACTAAACAAATTCTTGTCCTCTTATTTTAATTTACACTTTTGTTAGAACTTAATACATGCTTATTGATTGATTGATTGATTTAAACTGCAATGATGCTGTGGGATATTTTAAATAATATTAAAGGGTTCTTCAGTCTTGGTTAGAATCCTTCCAAAGTCAGGTGCTAGGTAAACATTTCCATATATGATTGGAGATTTATATAATCTTGTCTCTGTTCCTTGTCTTACTTTCTCTGTTTCAGGATTTGGCATTTGTACATTTAGGTTTCATGCACATTTATTGGAATAAATGCAATGCAATATACACATTCAACTCTTCTAACTGTCTGAATGACACATGGATTTGTGTGTATAGCAATATGTTTGCCAATTTCCAAAGGCAAATAATAGCACAGCTGTTTAAATAATTAAATAATTGATTTGCTAAAAAAAGCACTAAATAATAATGATAGCATTTATTAAATACTCTTAAGTTTTGCAAAGTACTGTATATCTGTCACTCATTTGATTCTCAAAATAGTCTTTGATACTATATTGTCATTTTACAGATGACAATACTGAATCTGGAAAGGAGCATGATATAATAGAAAATGTTCTAGATTTGGGATCAAGAAACTTGGTTTCAAATTTTAACTCCATTATATAGTAACTGCATAACTCTGGGCAAGTCATTTGAATTCTTTAGCCCTTAGTCTCCTCATCTGTAAAATGGAGGGGAAGGAATTAAATTGAATGGCTTTTACTTCTAAATCTATGTTCCATATTTATTAATCTCAGACCAAGGAGTTTTTTTTTTTTAATCTTGAGGGTGAACTTCAAGCAAAAAAGGTAGTTGCTCTGGAGTAAAAATACACAGGTTCATTTCCTATCACTTGTCACTAAACTTCACATGGTCCTTAGTTTCCTCAGATGTAAAAAACAGCAAATTGAACTACATTGTCTCTGTTCTCCTCCAGCTCTATAGCTCTATGATCCTGTGACAATAAACTAAGGGGCATGATGGATGAATCTTCATGTTCAAAAGGTCCTGCCTTCAAATCCAACCTCTGATAGTTACTAGGGCAAGTCAACTTGAACAAGCTACTAATTCTGCTCAGTCTCTGTCTTCATTTGTAAAATATGTATAATCATATCACCTATATCATAGTGTTGTCAGAATCATATTAGATAACATAGATGCTTAACAAACTATACAAATGTTAGTTATTATTAATAAATTCTGGGTAGCATCATGATACGATACAAAGTATTCTACATTTAAAGTTGGAGGAACTGAGTATCTATATGCCTTTTGGGTAAATCACTTAACCTTTTTAAGTCTTTAAGTTAAGTCCTAATTTTCTCATTTGCAAAAATTAGTTGGATTAGATAGTTTCCAGGATCATTTTAGGTCCTAATTCTGTAATCCTATGGCTTATTAATTAGTAGACAGGGATTTAACTATTACTATGTGTCAGATACTGTGTGAAATGATGAGGTATATAAATAAAGACAAAAACAGTTCTTGCCCTCAAAGAACACTCATTCTAATGAGGAGACTTGTCCCTCATTATATAACTAACAAATATTTCAGGTGGGATTTGAACTCTTCTTTCTAGTTCCAAATTTAGATTTTTTTCCACTGTGTTCATCTGCCCCTTGTGAATGGGAAGCAGTACAGATCTTGGAGAGATTATCTCCTTAAAATGCTTATCAGAATCTCAAGAGTGGCAGCACAGAAATGAGATTTGCTGAGATAGATAAGGTAGCATCAACTCTGCATTGGAACATGATGGCATATTATTGTATCTGTCCATTTCTGTTTCCTAACACAATTCTTCTGAAGCAAATATGATACAAGGTTTTCTCACAGCTCATTGGCCTGTGTTCTTTAAGGATTAGACATTTTGATGAGGGCTGGAGAAAATACAGCACAGTAATCCCCAGAATGCTTTTCAAGTAATTTGCAATTTGCTTTCTAACAAAACTAAAGTGTCAAGGGAATGTTCTCTTGGAAACCCACACCTACACACACACATACATACACTCATACACAAACATATGGATGCTTCTGAAAGGAAGAAATTAGTTTTATCAGCAACCTCCTTTATTTTCTTCATCAATAATGCAATGATGTTTAGGTTATGTGTATATAGTATTGCCACATAAAGCATTTAGGACCATATGTCCAGTTTTCAGAATGACTTTTCCCCAAAGTGACAGTTCCCAGAATGACTTTTTCATGATAAAATCAGGGAGCTTTAGAGTTAGAAGGAACTTCAGAGGCATCTAACCCAATTACCTTAAAAATCAATCTCTGTTAAATCTTTCCTGACAAGAATATTCTCTAGAACATTGGATCATTGGATTTTGAACTAGAAGGTACTACAGAGTTCGCTGAGTTAAACTCATGATATATATGAGAAAATTGAGACAGTCCTCACTTCAGACTATACAGGTATTAAATAAAATATAGGTTCTAACCCAGATTTTCTTTCTGATGCCAAATCTAAGCAAAATGCTCTGGTAGAAAAACACTGAATTTTGATTCAGAAAAACTTCAGGATATAAAGAATTCCAAGCAGAAGAAACTTCTGTTATCAATTCATGTCAGTACCTTCTATAAAATTTATAATCTTAGAGACTTGCATAAAAAACATTGAGACAATGTGTGATTCAAGGTCATAGAGCCATAATGGGTCATAAGTGGAACATGAACTCAAATTCTCTTATAAGTTTCATAATTCACTCTCTGTCCATTCTACAATGGCTGTCTTTAGGACAGAATTAGCAAGAATAATTGATCATTAATGAATTCTATATTCCAGTCAAACTGTCCTATTTACTTTTACACAAGCTCAGCCTTCCTTCTCTAGCCTCTGTTGCATTACAAATTATTTCCTATGATTCATTTTTTCCTTACTTCAATTTCTTAGCATCAACCTCTTAAAGTTGCTTTTATGCTCATCCTATGTGACATCCTCCTTGAGGGCTGGAACATTTTGCCTTGCCTTATTTTTCTTTATGTTCCTGAATCTTAGCACAGTTCTTGGTAAAACACAAGAAAGTACTTAGTAAATGCTTATTGATTGAATTATTTAACAATACTATGACGAAGGAATTCTTTTTAATCCTCTTGAATGTTTTGTTTTCTCATATTTCTAATGATCAGATCTTATCTATTTAGGGATATAGGAAAAGTTCCTTGAGGGCAGGGGTTGTAATGTATTTTGTCTTTGTATTTTCAGTTTCTAACATGATGCCTTATACAGAGTATCAGTTTAAAAAATATTTTTAGACTAGATGGACTGTACTTGAAGAGTAAAATAATAGCATGTCCACAGGAGTCCCCTTTCCCACTTTTTTTTTGGTTGTTGTTGAAATGATTGGGGTTAAATAACTTGCCCAGAGTCACACAGGTAATACACATCTGAGGCCTCCTGACTCCAGAACTGTTGTTCTATCCCTTCTGCCACCTCTGCACCAACCTTTCCATCTTTTTTGCCAACATTCCAGATTTTTGTTTCAACTCCCTTCCCCAGGAAGATTGGAAAATATTCTTACTCTCCTGTCCCATTTACCAAAAGAAATTCTTGTTATGATTGGCCTTGCAATAACTACCTCACCTTCAGTTGCTAAGAGAAAAGCATTATATTAATGAAACCTCTGAGAAAGTACAGTAGCTGGAACAGTTCAACTAAACTAATACAAATATAGCAAATGAAATCTAGTATATAGGACAAGTAATGAGAATAATGAACATAAAAAATTTTATTTTCAAACAACTTCAGAATGAGAAAGTTTGCTTTTTATCTTAATGGTTCTATTCCTCAAATAGTTTCATTTACCAGGTAATCAGTTAGAAAATATAGATGCTAAGATGAGAAAGGGAACAATAATGATCATAAGGAATCAGCTATTAATGGGCTTGATTATTCTGTTTTCTTTAGTGAAATCAGGCATACAAATGTCAATTCCCATACCCTCTCCCCTATCAAAGCCCCCAAACAATGGAATTAGATATAATCAATTCTGAAGTCAAATTTGAAGGGCAAATATTAAGCATTTAATGGAATTATATTTAGGTATGCTTGTAAATTGTGTGTGTGTGTGTGTGAGAGAGATAAACATGTTAGATAATAAAAATATATTCAATTTTTACCTTTTAGTTTAACATTGTATGATTTTATATGAAAACCATAGCTAGGGCAGGGCATAAGGACTATGGTCTAAGGCTATGACATCTAGAGGGAATAGGCCTCTACCCTGTAGCTATTCTGTAATCTAAACCACACTACTTTTTATGCTTATTCTCTTCCCTGAACCCAGATTGTGGTACCAAGGATCCTATTGCTATGTCATTTCTTCCAGAGTTTATCCTATGACCTTTTACTTGTTGTAGGGATTGCTATGTCATTTCTTTTAGAGTTTATCCTATGACCTTTTACTTGTTGTAGGGATTGGATATGTTGGACAGTACACTTCAGATTGATTATGAACACTCTATAAAAGTGTTACCCCTGTCCTAGAAC
>JAJPUD010021620.1:3448-22779 GCA_023553655.1 Myrmecobius fasciatus | reverse complement strand
TGTCCTTTCCCTCCCAACTCCCCCACTCTAAGAAAACAAAAACAAAACATTTAAAATAAACATATATAATCAAGCATGACTAATTCCCACACTAGCCACTACCTCCAAAAAATGCATTCTGCACCTTGAGTCTGTATGTATGTTAGCAGCTTTGGCTACATGGCTTGACCTAGAAGAAAAGAATCCAACTTACCAATATTCCTTGCTTTTCTCTATAAGTGACAGGCTTTTGGAAAAGTAAGAAAATTCAGTAGCAAAATTCAAAAACTCTATTCCCCAATCTATGTTCTCACCACTGATCTGTACTTTACAGATATTATGTAGAGCTGTCTCCTCATTAGGTGACTGTAACAGGATGCAGCTGCTACCAAGTTGCCTTAAATAGTAATTATTCTACACTTTGTTACCTGTTCCTGAACAGAAGATGATAGTGATCCACACCCCAATTTATTCATGAGCATTACTGGAGAATATCACAATGTAGCTGCCACTCTTTGGAGAAACTAAATGTAGGTGTTACTTTTTATGACATTACGAAAGTTCTCAATCTTTCCCTTTTCAGGAGAGTATATGATCCAAATAGGTAGATGGCTAAGTGGACAGTGAACCAAGCTGGAGTAGGAAGACTTGAGTTCAAATTCTAGCAGTATGATTCTGGGCAAGTCATTTAACTCATTTACCTTAGTTCCTCATCTGTAAAATAAGCAGGAGAAAAAAAAAAAAGGCAAAGCATTCCACTATCTTTGCCAAGAAAATCCCAAATGAGGTCACAAAAAGCGGGACATGACTTAAATGAGTGCACAACGAAAACATGATCCAAACAGAACTAAACAGAAAAACATGCAAAGGAATCCCAATGATATCTACAATATTCTGTGGTCTCTGGGTACCTTTGGCAATGGAAGCCAAGCTACTTACTCTTGCTAACCCAAGTTCTATGTCCATAATTGGTAGAATTTCTATTCACTTTTGTATTTTTGTAATATAATGCAATGCAATGCAATGCAATGTAACATAACATAATGTAATGTAATGTAATGCAGAAAAAGCATGAAAGTTCAGGAAGCTGCCAGTCACTCCAAATAAGGAAGAAACGGATTTCTTCTATACAAAAACCCTTTGCAGAAGTTAGGCATGAGCTGCTGCAATCTTACCCTTTGCCATTAGCAAGGGCTGTTTGGTTTTCTCCAGAAAAAGTTGGCTGGGCTCACTGGGGAGTGTGAGAAAATGGCATATTCGCAAGAGAAACAGGAAATCATTTATTTACCACTTCAAAGTCAGAAATTACCTGATGCACAACAAGCAGGGGGAAGGTCTGGAGGGACACAGCTGTGCCAATATTGGCTTTCCCTCTGGATTTAGGAAGGGAATTTAAAGAGAGGTGTTGTGGGATGGTAGTGTGGAGAGAATGTAAAAAAGATCTATGGATGATCACTTCCCCCAAAGAAAACATTCAAGAGGTACACAAATAAAAGCAACTTAATACAGATGTTGAGTTTAATTTTTTAGAAATCAAAAACATTTAATATATTCCACTCCTTTATTTTAAAAACTATGAATAGCAATCATAAAACTATTTAATTTAGTCCATCAACCAACATCTATCAATATGAATCAAAACATATGACTTGATTAGTGCCTCAGGGAAAGTATAATGGGGGAAAAAAAGTCTCTGTCCTCCAGGTATTTAAATATATTTATGGGAACATAAGTATTTTAGGTAAACACATTCACATACAAAGACTGATAACATAAAACAGCATAATATATCAAACAAGTGGCATAGGCAACTAGTAGATTAAGAGTTCAGAGAAAAATGACAACTTGAAAATGAAGGTCAAAGTCATGAGATTCTCCTCTCTCAGGCTATTTGCTGAAAAGAGATCCTTAACCAGCCTTATTTTTTCCTCTGGAGCCAGTTGGGTTCTGTGACCAGATAAAGATCATGATGACTGGATATAGCCATTGTCTTAGGCTCTAAACTTAATACCAAATACCTTCAAAACTCACATCCAAAATGGAAAGGTAGTCTCTGCTTAGAAAAAGTCTTGTTTAAATTAATTTTTGTTTAATTCTTTGCCTCCAAACTTACATTAACTCCATCAAACTAATTCTTGTTTAATTCTTTACCCCCAACCTTATACTAACTTCATCAAACATCTTGTTTAATTCTTTATCTTCAAACCTACACTAACTCCACCAAAATTAACATCCAAAAAGGAAAGATGGTCTCTGCTTGGAAGAAGTCTTATTTAAACTCTGCTTGGAAGAAGTCTTATTTAAACTCTTTACCTCAAAACTTATACCATATCCAAAATGGATATGTAGTCTCTGCTTAGAAAATGACTTGTTTAAATTAATTCACATTAACGTATGAATGAATGAACAATACAGAGTCTTTTTACTCTTGAAGTGGGTTAAGAAAAAAGCGAATGGATGACAAATGAATCTTTGATGGATAGAAGATTACAAAGTATAACTGAGGAAATAATTTTAAACACAGAATAATCATAGCAAGATTTAATGGTAAGACAACTAGTCTGAGAGGCTGGCTCTGACAGATTATGACTTCAGATAGAAAATCACTTCATATTTATGTTTCATTTTTTCTTAAAGAGCTGGGTTAAATTATTTCCATTTAAGAGTCTTTCCTAGAACATTCCACTGTTCCAGGCTCTAATAATACTCTACTGGTGGTTCACCACGGGAATAGAGAGATCTAGTTACATGAAACCCAAAATGGAAAAATCTTAAAAGAAGCCTTAAAGTAGTCTGCTACCCTGTAGAATTACCCACCTCCTATTTTACCAATTGCTCTAAGAAATCTCCTAAAGGTCTAGCTAGCCTTGTCCCTTGATTCTCTAAAAGAGCTGTCTCCCATTCAGAAAAAAAAAAAAAAAAAAAAAAAACCATCTAATTAGCTTATTACCCCTGATAGTTCTGCTTAAAACCCAGAAAAGGATTCTGAGATTTGGAACTGACCCTTCTTTTAATCTGCTACTCCTTTTGTAGAAACATTGCTTTAGCTATGAATTATTAATTGTGTTTGCCCTCTCTGCCAGTTGTTTTCTTGAAGCTGGGTGCTCTGCCACAATGTACTTTTGCCTCTGGCCTTTCTCTGTTTTGAAAAATCTAGTGCTAATCTTCTCCTTAATAAGGTTCTGATATTCTCTTTTGCCTCAAGCCCTTTATAAAGTCTATCAATTTTTTCCTGCTGTGCTACCAACTAATTCAAGCTTCTTACCCTCCCTTAACTGGTCTCTGTTCAGCCAGTGCTGTACTCTAGAGTGCCACATCTCAGCTCATGCCATGGGTAGGGATAAATCAAAAAGGAAATCCCACTTTGGTAAGCTTGAGGCTGTGATTCAGTGGTTAAGCTAGAGCCTAGTTATACTTCATGAGCATCTTGAGGAGGCACAAGAACTTTCATTTTGGATTTAACTTTGGGAAAGCCACAGTGTAAGAAAAAATTCTTTGGAATTAGATTCAACAGACCTCGATTTGAATTCTAGCTAGTTAACATATTACCTAACATATTATGTAGGGTAAGGCAAATTCTGGACCTCAATTTTTTTACCCATAAAACCAGAGGATTAAAAAATTAAACATTAAAAAAGGGGATTCCACTTTTAACTTCTATGATCCCAACATTGGGAGAATGTTATCAGACCAGGAGAGTCAAACCAAATCAACAAACATTATGCATCAAGAACTATCCTAAGCACTGGGGAATATAGTTGCCACAAAAAAAAAAAAAAATAATAATCCCGTGAACTCATAGAATTTGCAATCTAATGGAGAAAGAAAAAACATAAAAGAGAACTTGAAAAGAGAACAGAGAGGTACCCATCTGGGGCATACAGGAAAAGCCCAGAGAATGAAGAATATCTAACCAGGGGCTATCTGGGGAGAAGTGGGGAGCAAAGGCTGAGAGAAGTCAGCTGAACCATAGTAGCAAAGTCCAAAGAGCTGAAACAAGTTCAGTCTGAATCTTTATCAAAATGGGGATTCCAGAAAGAAATCACCAGTGGGAAAGGAGTCTCTCTTGAAACACAACAAAAGAAGTGATCTACATCCACATGCACCCTAGTTCTTCAAGTCATCCCTATTATAAAGTTCCATTCTACTCCTGGCTAGTCTGGATTTCTGTGCAATCAGGCCTTTACCTCTTCATTAAGCCCTTCCAAATGCAATGAGGTTTCACATTATACCATTCCCTCAATAAATCATGTTTAAGCAGCCCTTACTAAAGGTCCCTGCTGAGATAACAGACGTACTCTGTCCAAGACTGAAATATGTTTTATCTTTAAATAAAAGTAGTTTCACTAAATAAAGACATAAATTATTTTACAAGGCTATGACATTGTGATCCCTTTAGAGACCTTCAAGAAATATAGGGCTCTTTGTTCTAAAAAAAGAATTTAACAAGTCCAAGAACAGTCACTAAGGGAAAGGAACTAGTTAAAATACTTACAAATCAGGATGTGAGAAGTCACAGAGATCCACTCCTTGCATTTATTGCTAGGTGACTACCTAGAAGTCATTTAATGTCTCCGAGCCTCGAGCAACTTCCAAAATATAACTATTAAATTACAGCCACTCTTTTCAAAAATGAGGTGATTCAGGCCAATTCCAATAGACTTGTGATGGAGAGAGCCATTTGCATCCAGAAAGAGGATGATGGACTGAATGTATATGACAGCATAGTATTTTCATCTTTTTTTGTTGTTTGCTTGCTTTTTGTTTTCTTTCTCATTTTTTCCTTTTTGATCTGATTTTTCTTGTTCAGTATGATAATTGTGGAAATATATGTAGCAGAATTGCACATGTTTAACATATATTGGATTGCTTGCTGTCTAAGGAAGGGAAGGGGAAAATAGTTGGAACACAAGATTTTACAAGGGTGAATATTGAAAATTATCTATGCATGTGTTTTGAAAATAAAAAGCTTAAAAAAATACAACCACAAAAATATCTGGTGAAGCAAGTCTCCATCCTTGGCATACTAATGTATACATGTTGGGAATTGGGAATCTCTGGCACAAAGAGCTATGACAAAGATGCTCTTCTCAAAGACTCTGAATCTAATGGGGTGGAAAAGAACAGACATATATACTTGGGAAAATCATAACTCTCTAAGCCTTGTGAGATAGGGAAAGGAATGAGCATTTATTAAATGCCTACTGTTAGCAAGCACTACACTAAGTTTGCAAATACTATTCCATTTGATCCTCACAAAAATATTTTATTATATTATCATTTTACAACTGAGAAAACCATGGTAGACAGAATTTAATTGATTTGGCCAGGTCACACACAGTTAGAAAGTATTGGAGGATAGATTTGAACTAACTTCCTAACTACAGAACTGACACTCTATCCACTATGCCACCTAGTTGACTTATGAAATAAGGAGTAATGGAAAAAGTACAAAAGACATGTCTGAACAAAATATTATGGAACTAAACAAAGAAAAATCAATTTCATCTGGAAGGAAGCGGAATCAGGAAAGATATCATGGAATAAATAAATTAAATTGAATTAAAATGAAGGTAGAAAGTCAAGTCAACAAGCATTTATTAAGTGCCTATATGTGCCAAGCACTATGCTAAGTATTGGGAATACAAAACAAAACAAAACAAAAAACAAACAAACAAACAAACCCTAACAACAACAAAAACCCTACTGTCCCCAAGGAGCATACATTCCAATATGAAAAACAACAGGTAAATAGGTAAATAACTAGGTATATATAAAATAAATACAGAGTTGACTTGAGCAGCTGGGGACCTAGGAAAGACCTGAAGAAGTTCTGAGCTATTTTGAAGGGAGTAAGTACCTAAGAAGCAAAGGTAAGAAGGGAAAATATTTCAGGTACAAGGAACAGTCAGTACAAAGACATGGGGATTTTATGGGTGAGAAAAAGGAAGTAGGCAGTAAGTGTGTGGAAGGGAGTAAGACTAGAAAGGTAAAAAGAACTTCAAATGCCAAAGTAATTTTATTTGATCCTAGGCTGGCATTTATTGAGTGTGGAAATGATATAATCAGACCTATGGTTTAGGACAATCATGAGTGAGAGGTGCACTGGAGTTAGAAGGGACTTGAAGCAGGGAAATCCATTAAAAGGGCTTTGCAGTAGTCACAGTGAGAGGGGATAAGCATCTGAACTAAGTTACTGGTTGTGTGAGCAGGGAGAAGGGACCATAGATGACAGATGTAAAGACAGAAATTGCAAGATCTGGTGATTGACAGGATGAGGGGAGTGAGAATGATAGGCCACTGATGACACTAATATTTCAAACCAAAGTAACTGGGAAGATAATGATGCTCTCAACATTAATAGACACTTTCAAAATAGGAGAAAATTTGGAGGGAAAAATGAGTTCTCTTTTAGGTATGTTGAATTTTAGTTTTTGAGCCAAGCAGTTCAAAATGTGAGTATATAAGAAAAAGACGGGGTTGGGTATATAGATCCAATTATTTACCTGCAGAGAAGTGATCACTGAAGCTACTGGAACTGAGATTCCCAAAGTAAGAAAGTATATGGAGAAAAAAAAGAGTCCAAGATAGGGTGCTGAGTCCACAATTAGTGGATATAACATGAATAAAAATCCAATAAATGAGATTAAGATTAGACAGGTACAAAGTGAGCTAAGAGAACATTTACAGAAACCATGAAAAGAGAGGCCATCTAGCAGCAAATGGTGATGCACAGGGACAAATACTACAAAGAGGTTGATTAGAATGAGGATTGAGAAATGACCAGTGGATGTGGTGATTGAAAGATACCTAGTAATTTTGGAGACAGCAGTTTTGGTTAAATGATGAGTTTGGAAGCCAGGAATTAAATTGTCTCTTGGGTCCCTTTCAGTTTTAACCCTCAAGTTAGACGTCGTTTCATGCCCTTTACAATGTATTCTGGCTCTCATATTTCCATCTTACTCCAATTACAGCCAATTATTTAGAATCCATCATGGCACCCACTCTCTACATCTTCATCCATTCAAAAAACATTGATAAAGCACTTTATCCTCCCTTCCCCCCTCCTCTCTCTCTTTCTCTCTCCCCCTCTCTCTCTCTCTCTGATCATTTTTCAGGCCCAGTGCATAAGAATGAGAACTATCACTACACAACAGTGCTTTCTAGCCTTTATCCTGCCTCCTAAGTTTCAATATCCTAGATCCTTGAATTGCATTCCTCCAGAAGGCCACAGAAATCTGCTAACATACTGAGTTCTGACTCAAATGTAAGATAAAAAAGAGGGTATACTGTTTGATAAATACAATTCTGAAGCAAAATGCCAGCCATAAGGTTTATTAACCAATGTATTAATAACATCTGACAATATGGCATTTTAAAAGTGCACAGACGGTTTATACATGGTATCTCATTTGACTCTCACAACAAACCTGTGAAGTAGACACCAGAGGTGATATTAGTACAGTTTAACCAATGAGGAAACAGCTTCAGGGAAGTTTAAATGATTTACCTTTGGCAATATGAGGCCTGTCCTTTGTGGCTCCCACATCCAATATTCCGATATGTCACTTGGCATTTACCTTGGAGTCATAGTGGGATGCATTCATGTCTCCCCCCAGGTACCTCATCTCTCTGGCCTGCCTTTTTATAAATGTTCTATATAATAAAGAAAATGACTTAATCATTTTTAAAAATGCATAAAAATACTTCTAACAGTGATGATATCTAATAATTACAGATGTGCTTCACACTAGCTACTTCAAAGGACTGTTTTAAAGAAAGGGCCATGTTAATATCAACTTATTATCATTATTATTAATAATAAGATAGAAGCATGCAAAAGGAAACTCATAGACACATCCTATTACAAGGCCAAAAAAAAACCAAAAAACCCACAGCAGAGCCAATAATTCTATCCGCTACAAGCAAACTCTGAAACAATCTTGGTTAAAGACACTTTAACGTTCTGTCTCAGTTTTCTCATTTACTAAAATGGAATACACACTGAACGGTCTTATAGGATTGTATTCTTGTATAATCCAGGGAATTCCACATTCATTAATCAGTTAATGAAGCTTTTTAAATTATTAAAACTAGCTCATACAATTTTCTTTCGGCTACCCTGGCCCTCTGCCCACAAGAGAGTACAATGAGAGTATCTTAGGGCTGAAACAATGTTCATTTCTACTTCTCTGGTGCAAATATATTCCCCAGAATGGCCCCAGGTTTGTGCTTCCACATTATCTAAATGGGGAGCCATCCAATATTCCCTGTGTTTCCAAAGGTCAGTTGTATACCAAAATCAAACAGAAGAACAGGAGAAATTCAAGATCTTAAAGAGAAAAGGGAAGAACAAAAAAAAAAATTTATATTCTTTCTTTTTCTCAGCCAGACCATATCTGGCAAAATGCCAAAGAGAATGTAATATATTTATAGTGTTTTGTCCAATCTCATTTTAAAATGCCCCATGCAGAGTTATTCAGCACAAACTACCATAGACTTTCAAAGGAACAACTGACTGGAGAGCCTAAATAAATTCAGTTTGTTGACTATACAAGATTTCCCCTTCTCCAAAACCTACTCCTTCCAGAGCATTAGTTTTTCATAGGACAGAAGCTCACCAACTTTTACATTTCAGCAGAGATAGAAATTACAGTATATTTTAGAAAGTATATCACAGATCTGGGAAGATAATTAGATAATATAACAACCAATTCATCTGTTCTTAAAGGATCTCTGGGGAAAGAGATTACCCACAACAAATGAATCCACTGTCTTTTGATTTTTACAAATAGTGGCAAATGCTAATATCAGCCTTATGTATAGGGAATATTAAAGAATATTTTGCAGTCTTTTCATGAAAATCAGGTGTACATTATTTTAATTAAATTCATTTAAAATAATCAAAATGACATTTTTAAAATGTAAAATAAGGAAATAACCCTAAGTACTTAATTTTTTTTAAAACTGTAAATGATCATTTTCCGTGTTTGTGGATTCTTCTTTAGTTTTTGAAAGGCTAAAATCCTTAAATTTGCATAAAGTAAATATGGTTTCTAAGGAGACTTCAAGACACAGGCAGAAAAGGAAATAATCAGCAATCACAACGTTTTGACTCCCTCATCTGAATGTTTCATAGACTTTGAGGAAGAACAGAAAGACAAATGAGCTAAATTATGCAACTTAACAAGATGTGATCCATAATACCAGCGTGTCGCTCTGCTAATGAGAATGGCTGCTGCCTGCCCTCCTATTACGCGGGTCAACGGTTCCTAATAGTCCTGTTTTCTCAACTTGTGCTTCAGCTCAGCTGAACTGAATGCCCTTCCTGGGCTCTGCAAATGCCAGCATAGCTACTCTGCAGGCTGCCAGACCAGAAAGCAGCACAAGGCCAGATTCCAGCAGAATGTGTCTCTCACTTTGCAAGCTGGTACAGCTCTAGAAAGCTACAGGACGTTGTCTGTCTCCACAGGGAATGGACAATTCTCCAAGTAAGGGCTGTGCCAATGGGCAAATGCAGAGTGCATTCCCCCCAGATTCATCCAGTTAACAGGGGCTCTAGTAGGTCAGCCAGGCTAGCAGCAAAAACTGGCACAGAGAGAAGGCATTCAAAAAATGAGGGTGAACCCAAAGGAAAATAGGCAACATCACCAAATAAAATCAGGATTACGCGAGTTTTTGCTTGTGGAGATTTTTTGGTGGTTGTTTTTTTAAATCATGGAAAGCAAGTTTTTTGTGTAAGACTATATGCTGAACAACATCACTGACTCCTATGTACCCTCCATAGATAATGGGAATTTTATTTAGGGTTTTCCCCATCAAATTTAACATCTTAGGAAAAGGACCCTCACCAAGCAAATAAAATAGGAAAACAAGAAAAATGTTAGCCTAGTGAATGGCAAATAACTGCAACGAGCATTTGCTTTCAAGTTAGGATTGTAACTATTTACTAAGGATACTAATGATTTTTCTAAGACAAATAAAATTGTTCTGCTTTTATTTGGAGTTTATATTATATATATTTATACTTTTAAGTATGTTATATTTATATCTGATATATTTATATATAGTAATGTTTATAAATATATTATTTATATTTGATATATTAATATATATTATATTTATACTTGAGAGCAATAAAAATTCATCATTCAAACTCATGGTTCAATGGATGCAGGAGCTTGATCTTAATGATTCAAATATTCCCTCCACCAAGACAGATTGTAACTCATCCACAAAAAGTTCTCTCATTTGTAGTTTTTATTTGTTCATTTGAATATTCTAAAATTCCCAAATGAGGGGAAGAAGAAAGGCAGTTTGAATTAATGAAAAGTCTAATTTATATGAACACCTTAAAGCCAACAACTGAAATAGGGAGAAATGAGAGAAGATTCATCTTGACCTCTTGACCTCCAATATACTTATGGTCAGAAGCATACATCTCCTTTTTTTCTACCAATTACATAAGTTTTCTGAGAGCAGAGAACAAATACTATTGGCTTTTTTTGTATCATGCAAGTCCTGGCCTAATGCTGGGTCTGTAGAACCTGCTCAGAAAAGATGAACTGAATGGATTTATCTAGACCTTCTATAGAATTTGGTCTCATTTAGGAAGCAGTCAAAGATAGTAAGCAAATTATCTGGGTATCGATCTGGCTAATCAATCAGAGAAACAAGCATATAATCTGTAAGGGAGTTTTCTTTCTAATTAATATGAATAAAAACACACACACTTACTCACATGCACACATATATAGTGGCTCACTGATTTGCAAATTAGTTTCCTTTGTCATCCTATGTATTTTTAATTTGTGAACTTTATTTTATACATTAATTTTTTAAATGTATGCATTTATGCAATAAAAGACCCACAGGCTACTCCAGCCTGCCAAAGAGGTCCATAACATCCATAAAAAGGTAAAGAACATTTGCATTAAAGTATACTCATAAAGAACCAAGAAATAAGTATGGTTAAGATACAGCCCAGCATGGATGTAAAGAGGCTTCATACTGTTTTATGGCACATTCAGAAGAAAGGCAGCATTGGTACAATGGCATGAACACTAATCTGGGAGGCAAGAAACCAGGGATCTGGCCCTCACACAAAATTAGCTACATAGCCTTGAGCTTGCTATTCAAAGCAACTAATAGAATTCTATGCCCAAAAGGAAGCCTAGAAATCAAGGGTCCATCTTCTCCTCTTATAGGAGGAAAATGGGGCCCCAAGAGATTATCTTGGGCAAGTCATTTAACCTAGGCTAACCTCAAATCTCTTCTCGGCTAACATCAATTCTCTTCATTTGCAAGTTAAGGAGAGGGAACTAGCCACCCTCCAAATTCCTTTCTAGAATACCAGCTTCTTCCTACCAGGTTAGTTGACTACATGGTATTTCCCTATACAAGTCAAGGGCCAAATGGGTAAAAAGACTTTCTGAAGCAAAAGTATATTAATTTCATAAGGACAGCTAAAGGATACTTTTCCAACATTTTCCTCCCTAGAATGTTGAGTCTATGACTATGAATGCCAAAAATAAAAAAGCAATGGGAGATCAAAATCTACCCCCCAAAAATCTTTGTTCATTTAAAAAGAAAGCATGCCAAATTTTACTCACATAGAGACAAATGATTCTCTTTGCACCATTAACAGAGAAAGGAAACCACCATAGAGGTATGGTAGCAATTATTAGAATAAACCTTCATCTGAAATTGGGCATAGAGAGAGTAGCTGCAGGTCACTTTATTGGGAATGATTCTATCCCACTTCCACTGGGGAAATGAGTATGTTAGGCAATATTAAAAAGCCGTTAAAGAGAAAGAAGCCTGAGGTGCTGGTTACTGAATGACTTCTCCACCCACCTCCCTAAATTGAGTTATGGGGGAAATTCTGAAGGGCACTGAGCTGAATGCAAAGTGAACACTCTCTGCAGGCTGACAAGTGAAGCATTTCAAACGCCCACTTAACTCACTTGTAATCAAGGAGCTAAAGGGCCAACAGCAGCCTGCACTGCAACAAATCAGTAAGGAAAGGGTTTAGCTGAATATAGAACTGCTGTTTGGACTTCACTGAAGAATGAAATCACCATGAAGCTTCCTTAGGAAAGACAAAGAACTGCTGTACAGCTCTCCTCCAGTAGTTTCTGAGAATACTGTGGGAGATTCATTTATTCATTCTACATACACAAATACATACACGCAATCCACATGTCCACATATGTGTGCATATAAACATCTACACATGCCTATATGAACCCTATATGTGTTCTTATGCACCTACACATACAAACTGCTACAAGGCACACATATGCAAGTGTAACACACTCACCTATACATGTATGTGCATAAACACATGCACATATATTATATTACACATATGCATATTTTAAAATATATGAGTAGGCCATGGTGGACTGACCATTGAGCCTGAAGTCTGGAAGATCCAGCTTCTCCCACTTAGTGCTCACACTGTGGGCAGTTTCCTTATTTCTAAAAGGAGACAATTCCTGGAGATGTTTTGGAGGTGCCCAGGGCCTGGACCTGTGGTGTCATTTGACAATGAGGAACTCTCCCCCAAAGCAGAGCAGCACACCATCTCTGTCATTTAAGATCTTAAAGGGCTGCTGGGCCATTCAGAAATTAAGTGACTATCCCAAATTTCCACAGCCCACGTGTATCAGTAACCAAAATTGACTCCTGTTCTTCCAAAATTAGAAAAGAGCCCTCTATACCCTACTTTGCTACATCTACCTACCTCTGATGGGTGGCAGTTTGCTAATCCCTGTTATGGCAAGGGGTATGCTAATAAAATGGGCAGAGGGGAAATATTTGCCCATACTTTAGTTTAATCCACATTAATAGCACTTTCTTAAGTCTAGTTTATCAACAAAGCAATCAATCAGACTCTTTTTTATAGTGATTTCTGAAGTGATTTAAATGCTCACTCTGATAATTTAACAATATGGTTAGAGCTGCCTCCAGCACCACCTGCTTATAAACTATAGAAACTTTGCTAATGCCAGTCAGAGCTCCTATTGTGAGCAGTCTAATTACAGGTTCTCAGTTATTCCAACTATTAAACTTATCCTCCCATCCTTGCCCCATCAGGGTCTGTAGAAAGGAAGACCAGAGTACAAATCCAGCCTCTCACACTTACTCCCTGTGTCCTCCTGGGCAAGAAATTTAACCGTTTGCCTCAGTTTCCTCATCTATATAATGACCTAGAGAAGGAAATAGCAAACCGATCCAGTTTCTTTGCCAAGAAAACTCCAAATGAGGTTATGAAGATCTGGATGCAACTGAAACTACCGAACAACAACGGGAAGAACTAAAGAAATTTAGAAGGGAAGATTTAGGGAGAAATAGAATGAATTCTCTTTTGGATGTGTTATTTCAGGTGCCTGAGGGACCTCAAGGTGGAGATTCCAAGGGGTAACTGATAATGTAAAATTGGAGTTCAGAAGATGGATTAGGGTAGTGTGTGTATATATATATTTGGAAATTTTTTTCACAGAGTTCACAATTTAACCTATGGCAGTTAACAAAATTACCAAGAAAAAAAGAGGGGTGTGTGTGTGCGTGTACGTGTGTGTGCGCGTGTGTGTGAGCTATCCACTTAGCTTCTCAGAAGTTATTTTGAAAATCAAAAAAATGTATATCCTCATCAAAGTCATTTAAAAATGTTAAATATCACAGTGCCAAGGGTATACCTCTAGAGAATTCTGCTAGACTTCATCCTTCACATTAATATTAAATCGTTGATAAATACTATTTCATTCTAATTTAATATTTTAATCAACTTAACAATCAATCTTGTAAAAAAGGATGACATCTGAACCTTTGTTAAATATTTTTGTGAAATCAAAGTAAACTATTTACAGCAATCCTCTGATTTATTGCCCTATAAATCTGTTGACGGAAATAAGCTTAATCTGTCATGACCTGTTCCTGAAGATACAACCATTCTGGACTTATTTTTAAATATTTCTGTGTTTTGTTACTTTGGACTTGACAAAGATATGAATATTTCCACATACTAGGAAAAACACAAAAAAGAGGATTGTAAAATCTCTGTTGCATCCAGCTTTTTTAAATATAAAGCATATTAGTTCCAAAGTAGTCCACTTTGTCTTTGTTTTATTCAGAACCTCCTTTCTGCTTTCTTTTGTACATCGTTATTAAATTCTTCATTGTTCTTCTTTTCCTTCTCATTTTTTGGCATTGTTATTACTAGCTCACTCTCCTTCCTGCCCCTTCCCCCTCCAAAAAAATCCCTTTCCTTTTAACAAGATGGCAGAGTCAAGAACTACATATGGTCATGTCCAAAGGTTATATCTCATTCTGTATTTAAGTCTATCACCTCTCTGTCAACAAATAGGAAACATGTTTCATTATTAGTCTCCAAGAATCATGATTTATATCCTGCTACCTTTAGTGAAGTTGTTTCAATTAATTCTTAGTTCACTCTTCAGGGCTTTCTAAATAAACCAACACATTATCTGCAAAAAACAATAATTTTCCTGTTTCTTATGTTTACTCTTCCAATTCTGTTTTTCTTATTTCTAAAATTAGCATTTCTAGAATTATATCAAATAATAGAGGTGTTTCTAAACATCTTTTCTTTACTCCAAATCTTTTCGGTAAGCACACTACTTCTTATAATGATAACTTGTAGTTTTAGATAGATAATCTATATCTATATCTATATCTATCTATCTATCTATCTATCTATCTATCTATCTATCTATCTATCTATATATCTCAATCACATTAAGGACCCATTAATTCCTATGCTTTTAACATAAAAATGTTGTTAACATAAAAGAGTACTGTATCTTTCCTAAAACATTTTTCTTCTCTATTGATTAAGTATGTAATTTTATTTTTATTAACATGTTCTACTACTGTTTATGGTTTTCTTAATATTGAACTAACCTTGCACTCTTAGATTAAAAAAAAGATCAAATGTGGTCATAATATATGGTATTTTTAAAATATGTTAATGTAGCTACTTATACTTGACATTTACTAGCTAGCTGTGTGACTCTGGCAAGTCACTTAACCCTGACTATACCACCCCCATAAGAAAAGGAAGAAAAAGAAAAGAAAAAAGACTATATCTGTGTCATAAAATGAATTTGATAATTTTCCCCCAATTTTTATAAATAGTGTATATACTGTTGGAAGTCATTGTTTTTTGAGTGCCTGATAGAATTTGTTTACAATTACATCCGAGGATCAAATCATATACTTTGTACACAAATACAAATAGCACAAACAACTAGATTGTAAAGGTTAGTCCTTTGTCCCAACATATGCATCAAGCTCTATATGAATTAAAGGGAAATGAGAAGAAAAATACAAAGTATTTGCACATGCTCCACAGAAAGAGAAAGAAGGAAGAAAGGGAACTGAAGGGAAGGAGGACTGAATCAGATAGTTGCCCACAGATGTATATAATGCCGAAGAGATAGTATACAGCTCCTTACTTGCTCAAACAAGATGTTTGAAAATGGTTCTCACAACTCAAAAAGTTTAAAAACAAAAGAACTAAAAAGAACTAAAAAACAAAGTTCCCAGTTTAAACCAAGTGAATGAAACAGGAAATTAAGGACTTCTCAGAATAATGACTGTGAGAGATTGGTGTGGTTTTTAATAGGGAATTACTAACTAAAACATTTCAGGAAGGGATTAAGAATGGGTTTTTAAATAACAAAGGCAGACTGGACTTTTGACAAGGAATCCTATTTGCAAGAGGTTTGGTAAATATCTGTGAAGTCAAGGATGTCAGGCGCGATAAATGTGTGTTGTAATTTGGGTTTGAGCAAAGCCCCGGTAAGCTAGTATTATGGTGATAAGCTAGAAATATGTTGTTCTGCAGATTGGAAGGTCCTGGGTACCTGTGGCTCTCTCTATCTATAAAACATCTGTTCAAGCTAGAAAAGTGGCCTCATTTTCCTCCCTGGCTTGCCCTGGGGGAAAATGATCGTCCAGAATTTTTTGAGATTCCAATAAACTTCTAATCTTCACTTTGAGAGATCTCTGAGTAATGATTTTGAGTAGGGGTTGTATTTTTATCCCACACACAAGATATATCTCCAGTATCTGAAATTTTGTTACGCTATCCAATTTAAGTCAACACAAACAGAAACTGTTAAATATCTACCTTCAAAAAAATCATTCATTTACTAGGACTTAATCCCTATATCTCACTCTCCAAATTGTTTTTTATCAGTAAATGTCTTTTTTTCCCCTACTATCGTTCTCAGTCGGACAGTACTACCTGGTACTGCATATATAACAAAAAGAATGAAATTAACATTCTTTATTGTCTACCAGTAAATTCTTACCAACTCTGGCATATAGCAGCTCCCTTCAAAGTATGTCAGATACACAGTCATTGATTAAATAGTCTTTGCCATGGACTCTAGACCTTCTGAGAACAGACACCCAAAGGAAAAAAAAGTAGTATTTCCATAAACAGTAAATCCTTATATCTGCGCACATAGATATGTTTAGGTATATCTTTTAAATTCATAATCCTTCGGCTTTGGGATCACCCAAATTTTGTTTCTTTTCTCCTGTGGGTATCCCAGGTATGGAGAATAGCACTCTCTTCCTCTCTCCTTCCTTCTGGCCCTCTTTATTCCCTCTAGGTAATGAGAACTCTCAAGACAATTTAAAATCTTTTAATGCGTAAGAGAAAGCTTCTTAGATAAAAGGTGATTTTGAAATCCAGGAATCAGTCAAGTTTGATCACAAGCTCAGAAATCCCTAATTTAAAAGGACTATTATGATTCATATATTTTTTTCCTCACAAGGAAATTTGAAAAAATGGCATGTTTTAACAAAACAAATCCCAGATCTCCTCTATTTCAAACAGCCAATGACTACAAAGACAAAGCAAACAATGTTTTCTTTGTTCTCATGCTCAATCTTTTTCTTATTTAACACAGTGTAACATCAAGCAAGAGCAAACAGTCCTAATATAACCATGAGCATAAAATCTAGTCACTCCTTCCCTCCACCCCCATATCCATTAGAAAATAATTCTAACAGAATAATAGCAAAAATGTCAGTCCCCACCACATACAAATACAAATCTAACAATAAAGACAAAAACCATACAATGGAATAATTAGGTAGTCACCTAATAGATGCTTAGGTGAAATTAGCTCTCATAAACATCTTTCTGTGCCAGAGAAGCAACAGACACTACCATCCCTGAAAAAGGAAAGACAAGATAGTGTGAGGGATGGTAGATAGAGCACTATACTTGGCAGTCAGTAAAACTATATGGATGAGTCAAACAGTAGCATGAGGCTTGGAGAGGTCACAAACTGTATCAGTGGAAAAAATACTCTGCTTAAAATTGAGTCCTTTGGGGAAAACACAAATTTTATCTGTCTGTCTGTCTGTCTGTCTGTCTATCTATCTATCTATTTATCTATCCCTATTTCTCTATCTCTGTCTGTGTCCTTATCTATCCCTATCTCTATTATCTATCTATCTATCAATCTATCTATCTACCTAGCTATCTATCTATCATTGATGGTACTTGATGTGTTAATGCAAGATACATTTTAATGTTCTGTGGGTGCATTATATCTAGATATCATTCGGATGAGTTGTTAAGCCTTACTTTAATTATGCCACTTTTTGTTGATGTACTATGTTTGCATTTCTCATAATATTTTTGCTTACAAAACCACAATCTCCCTTTTCTCTAAATCTGAAGGATATTTCAAGACATCATGATCACCTCCTCCTCTTCTTCTTTCTCTCTTTTTCTCTCCCTTTTCCTCTCCCTCTCAGGACAAATGTGAGCAAAACTCAAGCAAGAAACAAATAAGTAATTGAGAGGTAATACTTTCTGTCACCAGCCTTACTAGATACTTTTGTGGCTCTAGGCAAGACTCTCCATCTCAGTTTCTTCAGCTGCAAAATGGGTGTAATGATGTACATCCTCTATTTCAGGAGTATGTAATCAAATAGACAATATTTATACAATGCTTTACAAATCTTAGAAATAGTATATAAAAGTTAGCTATTAATAGCTTTATTAGTTTTGAAAACAGGAAGAAAACAGACAACCATAAGAGAAAGTTCTAATATCTTTTCAAAGTTAATCATTTAGCAAGATTTAATTAATCACTTAAATTGTGCCCTGCCAGGCACCAACATCACAAATACAGGGAATAAAGCAATCCCTACTCACAAGAAGCTTCCATGCTAAGATGAGGGAGACAGCAAGTCCATTGGTAAAAACAGAATTTGTTGTTTGGTCATTTTTCAGTAGTGTCTGACTCTTTGTGGCCCCATTTGGAGTTTTCTTGGCAAATATACTCAAGTGCTTTGCCATTTCCTTCTCCAGCTCATTTTAGAGATAAGGAAACTGAGGAAAACAGAATTAAGTGGTTTATCCAGGGTCACACAGCTAGCAAATCTGAGGCCAGATTTGAACTCAGGAAGATGAACCTTTGACTCCAGGCCCAGAATTCTATCCACTGTGCCAGCCACAGAATAAATATAAAGTAAATAAACTGAATAAACAACAAAGTAGCTAAACACAAAATGATGTGGGACAAGAGATCACTAGCATATGGAAGGCTTCCTGGATGAGGCCGTGCTTGAGCTTGAGTCTTGAAGGAAATGAAGGATTCTGATTCAGTGATTCAGAGATGAGGTAGGTATATATTCCAGGCATGGAAGGTGGTGTATTGTGTGTACAGAACAGAGAGAAAGCCAGTTTGACTGAATGAAAGACTGCATCAAAGAAAATAAGGTTCAGAGAAGCTGGAAAAATAGGCTGGGACAAGGTTGTAAAGTATTTGAAAAGCTAAAAAGAGTTAATAAATCAAACAGCATTTATTAATCACCGTATGTCAGGCACTGTGCTGAGGACTAGAAATACTAAAACAAATGAAGATCTTTAGGGAGCTCACATTTTAATAGGAGAGACTACATGAAAACAACTACATATGAACAAGATATACAGAGAATAAATTAGAAACAACAATCTCAAAAAGTCACTCAAAATAAGGGAGATGGGGAAGGCTTCTTACAGAAGGTAAATTTTATTTTTCTTTACTTTTGGTTTTGCTTTATTGTATCTTAATTTCTCATAAAGTCATTAGAACATTTGTTCAAATCTAATTTTTAAGGAATTATTTTCCTCAATGAGCTTTTGTACCTCCTTTCCCAATTGGCCAGTTTTGCTTTTTAAGGCATTATTCTCCTCATTAGTTTTTTGTATGTCCTTTTGTACCACGCTCAATTCTTTTCCTAAATTTTCCTCTATCTTTTTTACTTGATGTTTTAAGTTCCTTTTGAGCTCTTCCATGGCCTGAGTCCAATTC
>JAJPUD010021619.1:0-22780 GCA_023553655.1 Myrmecobius fasciatus | reverse complement strand
CTATGATGAGAGCTCTCTTTTGCTTCTTCATTTTTTTTTTAGACAGCATGGATATCTCTTTAAGGTAGGGGAAAAAAATGGCGGCTCAAAAGGCGGCTGAAGCTCTTACTTAAGGTGCTGGGTGGGTGGGGGCTAGGACTAAGTCTGAATTACTCCTTAAACAAGGCAAATCTGCCAGAACACCTGCCCCCAATCAGGGCAGAGTGTCCTGAGTGCCTCAGATAAAGTACAGGTGTTTAGAATTTGGAATTTGGAGTTTGGAATTTCTGCCACAATGAGCTGAGCTGAGTCCCACCCTCACTTCCAGCTTACACCGGATTCCTCTGTTTATCTCTCTGTCCGAGTTAGACAAACCTGATGTGAAGTTCTTCAGAGATATCAGCAAGCAGTATCCAAATATTTCTGAGGTCGTTGACTTGAAGATCAGTTCAGAGGCTTATTTTATTGTTGATTTGAGAGAAGATCGGAAGAGGACACAGCGAGTCACCTTTTCACTCCGCCATCTTGGCTCCACCCCCCCATTTTTTTTTTTTGAGTTCTGGATTTGAAGATAAAATTTTCTATTCAGATCTAGTCTTTTCATCAGAAATAAAGAAATTCCATCTTTTCCTCTGAAAAATAATGCTTAATTTTGTTGGATAGTTGATTCTTGGCTGCAGTCCAAGTTCCTTTGCCCTTTGGAATATCATATTACAGGCCCTTTGATCCTTTAAGGTGGAAGCTGCTTGGTCCTGAATAATTCTTATTGTGGTTCCTCAATATTTGAATTTTTTCTTTAGGGCTGCTTGCAATATTTTCTCCTTAATATGATAATTCTAAAATTTAGCTACGATATTCCTGGGAGTTTTCATTTTGGGCTGTCTTTCAGAAGGTGATCAGTGAGTTCTTTCAAAGGTTATTTTACCTTCTGGTTCTAGGACACTAGGGCATGTTTTCTTGATGATTTCCTGAAAGATGTTGCCTAGGCTCTTCTTTCATCATAGTTTTCAGGAAGTCCGATAATGCTTAGTTTGTTTCTCCTAGATCTATTTTGCAGGTCAGCTGTTTTTCCAATGAGGCATTTTACATTTTCTAGCCATCTAGGCTAGGAAGACAGTGCAGTGGATAAAGTGGTCGTTATCTGTTAAAATATTCTGATAAGGACCTCTCACCTCAGATGTTTTCTTATTGAGGATAATTAGAGCATCTAACTCACAATGTGAACAATAACTGACATAATATGTGGAAAGCACTTTGCAAACTTTAAAGCATGATGTAAATGCTAGATATTATTAAGAATTTATTAGGTCCTTATCTGTTAAAATATTCTGATTGTGATAAGTGTCAAATTTATGTATAAAGGACTTAAATAGTTCACAAGGAGAGCTTAAAACAACAGAAGGGAGGGCAAGCAAACATGTGATAGTCCCTATGATGCTTGCTTCTTTCTCTTATCATGACACTTTGTTGAGCCTTAACTTCATCTTTTGTAAAATGAGAAGGATTACTTCAAGTAGCTTTTAAAGCCCCTTCTGACTCTAAATCTTTAATCTTACGCTGGAAAGAGAAAAGAGATCTGACCATCCTAATTGAAACTGTGACATGAAGCTATATTCAATCCATATAATACAGTATTTTCTTCTTTCCTCCTTTCCTCCCTTCCTTTCTTCCTTCTTCCTTTCCTCTCTCCCTCCCTTTTTCTTCTTCCCTCCCTCCCTTCCTTTCTTCCTTCCTCCTTTCCTGACTTCCTTTTTTCCTCTTTCCCTCCCTCTGTTACTTCCTTCCTCCTTCCCTTCTTTCCTCCCATTCCTTCCTTCTTTTTTCCTTCTTTTTCTTTTTTTTTACTTCCTTTCATTTTCTCATTTTCTTTCTTTATCTCTTGTTTCTTTAATCAGAATGGTAGCAATACAACAAAGTAGATTTATAATGTATTCAACACTGGCTTTCTATTGGGAAACACATCTGTTTCTCAGAAATGGACATAACAAAGTATCTTTCTATATTAATTACTAGGCAAAAAGGAGATTCATTTGCACACTCTAAGGAACTATAAGTCAAACTACCCAGTATTATGCGCTTCTTAAAATATTTCTTCATGATTTTCCCCTTTAAGCCTAAGATATAGTCTGACAGATATCCAACTCAGAGTTAAGTAGAGTTAATATGTGGTGATTTCCTCTCCTCTGCTGTTATATAGGTTTTTTGGTAAGGCCCTATGAGAGTAATGGACTATGTTTGGTAATCATAAAATGCTATCTAAATGTGAGCCACTATATAGTTGATAGAAGTAAATAAAATATATTTGCTTTAAATCATGACTAGCTATCAATTTTCAGTTTTGCTTATCAAGTTAATACTTGGATGTACTGAAGGAGAGTTGTCACAATCCCCTACTGTATAAATTTAAAAGAAAATTAAATCAAGTTTAGGAGAAATATTTGAACAGGACTATGAACATTTTCTCATGGTGTCATTTTTCCTACTCTCATTTTATTGTCACTTTAGTTAAATAAGATAGAGTTTTTTAAACCCATGAGTAAAGAGATAGTGGTGGTGGAATAAGGGAACTGATGTAAAATAATACAAAAAATGTTTTATTATATTTACGTCATTTTGGTTATACAGATTGAGAATTATGGATTTCCATCTGACCTTGCTCTTTCTCCACGAGAAAGCATACAACTCTATGACACTATGGTAAAAGTGTGGAAAACTTGGCCCAAGGCTCAAGTAAGTAGATATTGATAAAATTTATTCTTTATTAATATTATTAAAAAAGAAAATAAAATCCAGTAATATTTATTGCTTTCACCTACCTACTCTCTGAATGAGCTCTTTTAAAGTCATCAGTGATTATTTTTGTTAAATCCAATAGCTATTTTCTCAATCTTTGCTTTTTGTGAATATGTGAATTCTTGGCACTGGACCACACTTGCTTGGTATACTCCTTTTCAAGTTTCTTCCTATTATATGATATTAATTCTTTTTTTTTTTGTTGTTTCTTATAGCAAATCTTTTGATTCCTCAATTCTTCTAATGATCTAATTCTCAGTCTATGACTCTATGCTTCCTTCTTTCCTTCCTTCCATGCCCCCTTCTCCTTCTCTGCTTCCCTACATTTGTCTCTGTCTCTCTTTCTGTCTTCTTTGTAATCAGAATGTAATCAAAAGCAAGTTGATAACAACAAACCCCACATGGAATTTTCAGTATAAAATCCAACTGATTCATGTATCCATGCTACAGATGAGATATAAAAACATCTTTCTACTTTATTTACCTTGTAAAATTTTCATTCCAATGGATTCATCTGTCACTTTTATGGTAATGAGTTTCGAATCTATACATCTTACCTAACAGCTCATTCCAAATTCAAGTTGGGAATCTAAATGGGGCATTTGGATGGCCCATTGCCAACTCAAGCTCCATATATCTAAAATAACTCAATTTCCCTTTACAATGAAATATTCCTATTTCTTTCTCTTTGTCTTTTTGGTTACTTCAATTGAGAAATTTCATGTCATTATTGAATCATCCCCTATATCCATCTAGTTAGTAAATCCTGACAGTGCTTTCCCTTTTGTCTTTATTACCATTGCTGCCTCTCATCCACTCAAATTTAGGGCATAATTAAAAGTAACAGAATTATGAATGGTATAGATAAGGTGAACATGAACTCATTCACCAAATCCTGAAATATAAGCAGACTTTTTTCAAATTTATACTAATAAGTTAAGACAAATAATATTCACTACTTTTTAATTCAGTGAGTTATAAACTTATGAAAATCATTACTTCAATAAATGATATTAGAAAGAAATATAAATGGAATCAGAAAGGGTTTAGACAAGTTTTGAATAATAAAACCACATTTTTTACTGTCAAATTGGACATCCTTTGAAACTGGTGATGACAAGAAAATAGTTGGATATAGTGGGTCTAAAAAAACTTCCATGCTGAATCAGTCCCCTAAAGATTGTTGTTTGTTAACTATATATATATATATATATATGTATGTATATATATAACTATATATATATATTAACTATACATATACATACACATTATGTATATGTATAGTAACCATAATGATTGGTTAACCATAACTGGTTATCACTTATGATTATGAATTGTTTGATTTGTCCTCTGTTAATTCCTTAATATGCCAAAAGAGACTATCTTACTATCTTAATATTTTTCTTTCTACAAGCTGATAAACTTTATATATTTCCATTTCCTCTTAATTACTTTCACATCACTTTACTTCTTGATTTTATTGATTTGCCCTCTTGAAAGTTTTTGCACTCCAAAAATTCTCAGTCCTCATGGATCCCTTGCTCCTACCCACTGATTTGAAGATGAGGAGGTCCTCTACTTAAAGAAAAGCCATCCATTTTTGCCTTCAATGGAATACATTCTCATTTATTTCTTATTTAAACTCACTCCATTGACCTTCATCTATTGGTTGCTTCCTTTCATGCTACAAACATGTTCAGGTATCCCCTTACCTCAAAAACAAAAAAAAAAAACCCTTTTCTTGACCCTGATACTCCTTTAAGCTATTCTCTTATTACTCTTCTTCTTTTTTTTTTGCTACTGCTAAAATTATGTTTAAACAATGGTATCCTGCACTTTTCTTTTCCATTTCCTTTACATTCCTTTTACATTACAATTTTATATAATTAATATGAATGTAACTTCTCTTTACATGGTGACCAGTGATCTCCTCTTCTTTAAAATCCAATAACTTTTCCTTGTCTTCATTTTTCTTGCCAACTAAAACTTTTCCCTCTCCATACATTCATTTATTCATTCAATAATCATCCTTCATGTTATGATCTCCTGTCTTAGTTTCCATAATACTGAACATTCATCGTTACCATTCTCTCTTTCTCTGATTATTTCTTTTTTATGGCAATCATTGACTTATTTTCCTACCTACTTACATATATATTTTGTGTATTGCCCCTGACTCTATTTTCATGCTCTTCATTGATATCACATTTTTGCACATAATAGATACTTAATAAATGTAATTTAATTTTATGCAGGCAAACTCATATCTACCTCTCTGGTTCTGATCCTTCATCAAAATTTTAGTTTCAGACTTCCCCTACTTTGTTGAATACTTCCTATTGGTAATTAAAAATGATATTGGCAAAGCTAAATCTACCAATTTCTTCTCTAAAACTCCCACTATACCTAACTTCTTTCTGTAGATAGTATTAGCACCATATATCATCCTCACAGTCACTGAGGCTTGAAACTTTGGAAGCTTTGGTTCTCCTCTTTCCTTCCCTTTTCTTGATAATCATGTACTAATTATATCTTTATTATATTTGTCAACTCTTTCTTTTGACTCGACTACTGCCACCTTGATTCAGTTCCTAATTCATTTTCTCTTGGGCATGATAATATTCTTCTGATGTTTCTGCCTATAGTCTTCCCTTGTAGTGTTTACATATCTTCCTAATTAATTTTCTTAGCCTACTCTGACTGTTTTTATTCTTCACAGGGGAAAAAATAAACCTTACAGTATCTCCTCATCTTGGCATTCAAAGTCTCCCATTGACTACAGCTAAATTCTATTTACAGCCTTATTTCCCTTTACATACCTTCAGTTGGATTGGGTCTTCTATTGCTCTCTGGTCTTTAGCTGATCTTTTCTGTTGCTGTACATTTATATAGGCTATATCTCATAGTTAAAGGACAAATGGACTTTTGTGCATTGTCTGTCAAAAATCTCTTCCTTTAGGCGCCAATGACTTGTTGACCCTCCCCCTTTCCTTCCAAAAAGAGATTTCTTTCTCTTTTGATTTTTCCTCCTGAATTTTCTTTTGTGATTCTTGTTTACACTTGAATATTAATTCTTTGAATTACAGTAATTTGTTTTATTTTTTCTACTGTGTTGTAAGTTCCTTGAGGAAAGAGATCTTTGTGTCTTTGGCATTCATCATATCATCTTCCATTTATGTGCTTAATCAAAGTTAAATGAATTGAATTTTTGAATTGACTTTGTTTTTGAATTCCGTGTGTGTGTGTGTGTGTGTGTATAATGTGCAATACAACATTTATCGCTTAATAGGTTGTTCCATATAGTTTTTTGTGTCATTCTATGTTTGTTTGGTATCCCTAGCTACATTTTAAGATTCTTAAAGTCAAAAATCATGACATATACTAATTTTTTTATCTCCCTGGGATCTAACATGGTGTGAGAACAATACACAGTTTCAACAAATAGTTCAGAGATTATTGAGTGTTGACTATGTAGTTAATATTTGTTAGATGCTATGAGTGATGCAGAAGGATTTTATGATTTAAAGTTTTGCCCTCAAAGACTTTATACTCAGTCTGAAGGATACACAAAATAAAACATATCTACTGGATTTGGTGCCCATGTTTACACAATTTGATTGTTTTAATTGTATTTGTTTCCAAGGAATTGTGTCCTGAGGAATTTGTTTACTTTAAGAACAAAATAGTCATCACAAAGATGGATGCTAAAAAATATGAAGTAGCATTAAAGGAAGAAATATCTAATTGGATTAAAAATGGAAATGTAATACAGGTAAATATATTTTAAAACTGTTACTTTCAATAAAGTCTTCATGAAGAAAACTAGAAGATCAATTCAGTGATTTATGTAATTCAGGAAAAGGCAGCATCTAAAAAAGCATGAAGTGTACATCTAATATTAGAGAATTAAAGTAAACACATTAAATAGAGAGTTGAAAATGGGGGATGTAATATTTATAATAATTATTATAATATTACATGCAATATTATATATGTATTACATATCCTTTGACCTAACAACACCACTACTTGGAATGAATACCAAAAAAGATTCAGAAAAAAAGGAAAATGACCTATTTGTACAAAAATATTCACAGCAACTCTCTTCTCAGGGCAAAAATAAATTGCAAATTGAGGGAATGCCCATAAATCGGGGTATGTCTCAATAAACTGTGGTGTGTGCTTATGATGGAATATTACTGTTCTATGGGAAATGATGAACAGAATGCTCTCAGGAAGAAAACAAAATCCTGGAAAGTCTTCCATGAACTCAAGCAAAGTGAAATGTACAGTAATAGCAATGTTCTGGGCTAACCAACTGTGAATGACTATGCTATTCTCATTAGTATAGTCAGCCACGATTATGCTGAAAGATTTATGATGAAAAATCCTCTATCTACCCACAGAAGGAATGGATTGTGTCTGAATACTCACTGAAGCATTCTCTCTTTTTCTCTCTCTCTCTTTCTCTCTCTCTCTTTCTGTCTATCTCTCTGTCTTTGTCTCTGTCTCTAACTTAATTTTTCTTGAGTGTTTTAATTTTTATTAAGGGGGGAGATTTATGTTTTTTTCCACAACTTGATTTTTATGGAAATATTTTTCATAACTTAAGTTGTTTCTTAATTATTTGTGGGGATAAGGGAGAGAACTTAGACCTAAAATTTTTAGAAACAAATGTAAAAACGCTTTGAATGTAACAGGGGAAAATATTAAATAAAAATTAAAAATATACATGTATTTTATATTCTGTTCTATAAGAGACTATTAGGGATGGATTATCTGACCAAAGGCTCACTATCTTAGAGCTTGATGCAATGGCTACTTTTGCTATCCAATTATAAGTTTGTAGGATTTAAAATTAGAAGGGAACTTAGAGATCATTAATACAGCTCTAATGACATCTAATATAGTTCTAGTGACATTTTATTGTTTAGAAGGTAGATGAATGGATGAGAGGGTAGAAAGCCATTGTCAATTATATGCCTTAGGGAGACCTTATATAATATCAAAAATAGTACTTAAGTGGTTAAAGAAACAAGTTTCTATAGAAAGAAGAAAGGATATATGTTGTGTGTGTGTGGGAAGAACATTGATAACTACCAGAATTCTGCCAATGAATTGTTTTTATTCCAGGGTCAATAGACTCTCTAGAATGAATCATATAAATTCCAGTCAATACAACTTCCTGGAGTTCTTACTGGGAGGGAGGAGATTATATGATATAGTTAACTTTCACAAGTTGTAAAAAGTGTGTAGCTTTTTGGAATTGATTGAGATAATAAGAAATGTAAAGAGTGTGTAGCTTATTTTTTTTTAGAATTGAAATAATAAGAAAATTCATCAGAATCACATTTTTTTCTCTTTTTTGAGTTGTTACAAAAGTCAATACAACAAAAACAACCATCACATTGATTTTTGTCTGATTGTATAGAAAATAATATCTATCTTCTTCATTGAAGAGAGGTTGGTACATTTTTATCTTGCTTGGAAACAAGCCTGTTCATTATAATTTATATTTTGTTTTGTTTTATTGTACTTTCCATTTACATTATTGTAGCCATTATATATGTTGTTTTCCTGGTCCTGTATTCCTCACTCTGCATTTTCTCATATGGCTCCCTGTGCTTCTTTGAATTTTTAATATCTGTCATTTTTATTTCTTAAAAAGGAATATTTTAAATTTTTGTTCATATTTTAAAAATAATTATTTATTATTTTCTCTTTTACCTATAAATTTTTTTGGTATTCATTTAATTTTTTGAGTTTCATATTCTCTACCTTCCTCCTTATCTTCATCTCTCCCTGAGACAGTATGCAATTTGATATAGGCTATGTATGTGCAATGATGCAAAGCATATTTCTATATTAGTCAAGTTGTGAAGGAAAACACAGATTCTCCCCTTCCCCCAAAATATGATGAAAAAAAATAAAGAAACTGAAAAAGTATGCTCCAATTTATATTCAGATTGTATTGGTTCTTTTTCTGCAGATGTATAATGTTTTTTCATCATAATTTCTTTAGAATTGTCTTGGATCATTATATTGCTAAGAATAGCCATCATTCACAGTTGTTCATCATACAATATTCTCACTATGTACAATATTCTCTTAGTACAGCTCATTTCACTTTGCATTAGTTTTTGTAAATCTTTCCAGGTTTTTCTGAGATCATCCCATTTATCATTTCTTATAGTACAATAGGATTCCAACACAATCATATATGAACTCAACACATTCAGCTATTCCTCAATTAATAAGATGCCCCTTAAATTTCAGTTCTATTTCACCACTAAAAGAGCTGTTATAAATATTTTGTATGTATACACACATATTACATATATGTACACACAACACAGGGTATAGAGATAATATAATATTCCACACACATGTATATATGTGTGTGCACATGCATATATACATGCACATGTGTGTGTGAAAAATATACAATTTCTCATTTTTCCCTATTAAAAATTTTCTCTGGGATGAAGTTCTAGGAGTGGTATTGTGGGTCAGAAAGTATGCATGGTTTTTTTTATACCCTTTGAGTATAGTTCCAAATTGTTTGAATCAATTCATAACTTTATTGACAATTCATTAGTGTTTAATTTCCCCCACATTGCCTTCAACATTTGGTATTTTTCATTTTCTTTCATATTAGATAATCTGGTAGGTATGAGGTTGTACCTTGGAATTGCTTTAAGTTGCATTTCTCTAATCAATACTGATTTAGAGCATTTTTTTCATATGACTAAAAATAGCTCTGATTACTTTATTTGCAAACTGCCTGTTCATTATCCTTTGACCATTTATTAATTGGGGAATGATTCTTATTTTTATAAATTTGACTCACTTTTCCATGTATTTGAGAAATGAGGCCTTTATCAAAAAAAACTTGCCTTAATTTTCCCTCCAATCATGATTATTAGCTGTGTATTTTCCTCTATACCATTTCCCTCTTATTTATCCTATTCTTTCCCTTCTTTCAATCTTTTCATTCTCAACAGTATTTTGTTTCTGACTACCACCTTCTCTAATCTGTCCTCCCTTTTGTCAATCCTCTCCATACTCTATGTCCTTCCTCCCTACTTTCCTATAAGATAATATAATTTTTTATACTCAACTGAATATGTATGTTCTTTCCTCTTTGAATCAATTCCAAAGAGAGTAAGATTGAAGTTCTCTCCTCTTTCACCTTTTCTATATTCTGTTCTACCCTAAAAACTCTTTTGTGCCTCTTCCTTAACCTGGGAACTCTCAGATTTGGCTATGACATTCCTGAAAGTTTTCATTTTTGGATCTCTTTCAGAAAGTGGTTAATGGATTCTTTCAATTTCTATTTTACTTTCTACTTTTAATATACTGGGTATTTTTCATTGATAATTTCTTGAAAGATGATGTCTAGGTTTGCTTTATTTTTGATTTTCATATAGTCCAATAATTCTTAAATCATTTATTCTGGATCCATTTTCTAAGCAAATTGTTTACTTACATTTTATTCTATTTTTTCATTTTTTAAAAATTTTGTTTTATTGTTTCTTCATATCATATGAAATCATTAGCTTCCATTTGCCAAATTTTTAAAGCATTATTTTTTTCAGTGGGATTTTGTACCTCTTTTCCATTTGGCCAATTCTACTTTTAAGGGGTTTTTCTCTTAAGTGAATTTTTGTATGTCTTTTTCAATTTAATGAGTTCTACTTTTTAAAGAACTCTTCTCTTCAGTGGACTTTTTTTTTACCATTTGGCCTATTTTCTTTTTAAAGTTTTTATTTTCTTCATCATTTTTTGTATCTTCTTTTCCAAGCTGTTGACTCTTTTTCAAAATTTTCTTGCACTTCTCTCATTCCCTTTCCCAATTTGTCTCTACCTCTCTTATTTGTTTAAAACGTTTTTTAGTTCTTCCATAATTTTATTTTTTGTATCTGAGACCAATGCACACCTTTCTTTGAGGCTTTGAACATAGCAGTTATGATTTTATTGTCTTCTTCTGACTTTGCATTTTGATCCTTCCTGTAGTAACTTTTTATCACAAGGTACTTTTTTGTCATTTTACTCATTTTGTTTTGTGGTTTACTCATTTTTTTCCTAATCTATTTCTTGATTTTTAACTCTATGTAAAAGTGGGGCTTTGCTCTCAGGGTGTAGGGGGGCTTTCTTTCTGGGAGTCTGTAAGTTTTCAGTTCTTCCAAGATTGCTCAAAAGAGAGATGTGGTCACTGTTCTTTTGGTCTGAGGTCTGCTTTGTGAGAGACCACAAGCACTCTATTGATGAGGTTTCTTATTCCTCTGCAGTCACAAGGTTGAGTGAATTAGTGTTTTTCCTTGCCCTGGGATTGTGATCCAGAGCTGTGATCTGGATCCATGTATGGACAATGCAGCAGAGGCCTACACCCAGTGCCTAGCAAAGGGACCCTTGTAATCTTCTTCCGACCAGTTGTTCAAGTCCTTTACCATCTGTGGACTGAGGGCTCCAGTAGCTATTCAATCACACATGCCCATCCTACCTATCAAAGTCCTGCTACTGTTTTACTGAGGCTCAGTTTGCATTAGACTCTGATTTAGGCTCATCCTTGTGTGAAAGACCTTTTCTGCCAGCCTTTTAATTTGTCTTGGTCTAGAAAATTGTTTTACCCCATCCTTTCATGAATTCTGCCACTCTGGAATTTGTTTTGAGGCTCAGGAAAATCTCTGCCCTTTCTTCATCTTGGCTCCCATGCTTCTTTTAAGTCTGTTTTGGACTGAGTTTTGTGGACTGTCTTTTGATTTAATTCCTTTGAATGTATTGTTCTAGGCTAAGAAAGTGCTGAGGATTCTTAAACCTACTCCTGTTTATCAGTCAGATGACATGGATCATATGTTTCCACTTCTTGTTGAAAAGCTTAGGAAAATGGACAAACTGCCTGCACTGTTTTTTATGTAAGTGACAAAAAGTTTCTTTTGGGCTTTTTTTCCTTTCCAAATTGATTATGTTGATAACAGTTGAAGGCAAGTAAGAGTTAAGATGATTTTTACACTGAAATCTAGTTAAGTATTGCTACTTTGTTGGCTCTATTTGTCATCATACTGTATACATCTGTTGAGATACATAACCTATGCTTTGTTCAATGACTTTAATTTCCTGTGTTTTTTTAAAAATTGTATTTAAACACACTATTAATGTCTACTTCTGGATTTTTCCTAAATCTCATTTATTTCAAGCCCTGCCTGCTAATTTTTTAATATTAAAAGTTGAGTGTGCCTTAGTACTTTACAATAAAAAATAAAAAATATAGATATAGATATATAATATGTAATAGAAAGATAATATATAATACATATGCACACAACACACATATATCTATATTTACAATGGGTATTACTGGAAAATTTCTTCTGGTTTTTAGTCATCAATAAGAATTTACTATTTAACTATTATATAACAGATATTATGTTATACTTAGGATACAAAGAAAAACAAAAGGCAATCCTTAGTCTCAAGGAATTTACTGTATAATTGGAAAATGATCCATGTTTTGATAAATACTAGAGATAACATCAAAGATAAAAGAAAATATGTGGGCAAGAAGTTTGGATGTGGAGGTCCTAACATTTTAATAATGTTTCAATTCAATTCAGTGCATAGTATAGTGGAAAAATCAGTAGCTCTGAAATCAGAAGACCTGAATTGAAATTCTACCTCTGATTCTTATGCTTTTCTTATTTTCTCTAAGTCTGTTTTCTTATCTGTAAAATGACGTGGTCAGACTAGATCACCTCTGAGGTCCCTCGCAGTCTAGTTCTATGATCTTATATGTTATAGGCTACCTTCTCTCTCTGTCTCTGTCTCTCTGTCTCTCTCTGTCTCTCTGTCTCTCTCTGTCTCTGTCTCTTTCTGTCTCTCTCTGTCTCTCTGTCTCGTCTCTCTGTCTCATCTCTCTCTCTCTCTCTATCTCTATCTCTCTCCGCCTCTGTCTCTCTCTGTCTCTATCTCTGTATCTTTGTCTCTCTCTGTCTCTATCTCTGTATCTTTCTGTCTCTCTCTGTCTCTCTTTGTATCTCTGTCTCTGTCTCTTTTCTTTTGCTCAGTTTCCTTATCTGCAAGTAAGGTTCTAATAAGAACATTTCTGACCTCGGTTAGTTTATTCTGATCTGGGAGTTCTTAACCAGAGAAATCAGTTTTTCATCTGTTTTCATTCAATTTGATATGCTCCTACTATTCACAAGGCATTATAGTAGGAACTGGTCACAGAAAAGGAGAAATTTAGTCTTTGAATTTTTATGTAGTTGCTTATCTGTGTCTTGTCAAACATGCACTTTACATTTCCACCACTAGGTGGCAACTGCTGCAAAGTGATTTACTTGCTCCAAGATCATTGTTTTTTAAGAAGGTTCTGATACAAGATAAATGAAAAAAACAAAAACAAAAACAAAAACTCTACCTTGAAAAGAGAAAAAAAGAAAGGAAATGGATTCAGGAGTAATATTCACATAGAAACTGAAAACATGAAAAAAATGCTATTGACAAAACCATCAAAATCTCTTTGGATCATTCCCTATCAGTAAGGTTTAACAGATTCCAAAATGGAAGCCTAGAGCTAGCTTATTCAAGTCTGGGATATTTTAACTTGAGATTTTATTGGGTTTGAGAATTTTAATGGGGAAACTATAACTTTATTTTTATTAACTTTTAAGAGAAATTTAGGATTTTATTCAATTATGAATTTTAAAAAATCCATCACATATTCTGAAAAAGGATCCCTCAGATATACTATACTGTCAAGGGGATCTTCACACAAAAATTGATTAAGAACCTGTACTCAAGTGCAAAGAAGCCCTAGAGTATCTAACAATCCTAGGCTTAGTCTTGGTTCACAGGACATGTAGGGCTCTAAATTCTAGGTCTTATCCAGACCTCAGGGTCCCATCGTAGACAGGACCAACATGACTCTGTGAAGAGTTGCTTCAGTCTGACTGAACTTTTATTGGTCTAGGTTTACCTGTATCTAGGCAAGACATGCTTAGTATCAGTATGCATAAAATAAAATACATGGAATTATAAATAAAAACAATTACACTGAAATATACTTAAATTATTTTTAAAGTTTGTGGATGCCAGTTTCAGAAGCTCTGGTGTAGATTAATATGCCCTGATGTGTGACTCTGGACAAGTCAGTTTACTTCTCATAGACAAAGTTTTCTCATCTGCAAAATGAGAATAATAATAGCATCTATCTCATATGGTTGTCTTGAGTACTAAATGAGATAACATATATAAAGCACTTTGTGATCATTAAAGAAATATATAAATATTAACTAATATTATTAAAAGTACTAGGATGCATTATGTATTTAATAATGATGATGTTTTTGATGATAATAATAGTGCTGATAATAGCACTCTTCAAAGTCTAGCTCCTCTGATGTAATAAACCTAGAAACTACCTAACAAAAACTCATACAGTATTAGCAAATCAGGAAATCAGAGTATTAGGATGCATTACATTTTCACTCAGGGTGAGTGATTTCCTGATTGTTGACTGACTCATCATTTTTTTCCTGCTAGTTCTCAGACGTTTTTCACTTCACTCTGTATTTCTTGGTTATCTTTTGGAAAACTACTATGCTGCCAAACAGGCATTCATGCCCATCTCTTCCCTTCCAATTCTGAAACTGATTCTATTGACCCTAGCATTGATCTGGGAAGGGATATGTTAATCTTCTTCCCGGTGGACTTATTTACCATTCAAATAACATTCTGAATCAGGTTGCCCCTTCCTGGCCACCACTCCCCTATGTATATTTATTCTTTCCTCCTTATCCCCACTATGATTTACAGGGCCATACTAGCAAAGATATGCCTGTGTCAACCTATAACAAGGCATTAATAGGCCATCTTAAAATGATAACCCTGGTGGTCAGTTTGAATCAGTTAATGCAATTTTTTAAATCATAGGAATATATGGGATAACATGCACCAAAAAATAAGCTTTGTCTCTTTTGCAATGATCTCTTTTTATTTTTAGGTTCAAGATAAGTGTTGTAGAAGAAAGGGCACGCATATTGTGCAAAGCCTTAGAAGAAAAGCAGGAAAGGAGACAGTCAGCTAATGCAATCAAAGAAATTCATGTGTTAACTAACAAGCTGAAGAAAGTAAAGAAATCAATGGAGAAAACACCAACTGTGTATGTATTTTGCCTGCAAAGAACTGGTCCCTAACATTGCTGATGTCTAAAAAAATATCTCTTTAAGATCCATAGCTAATATACCAACCACAGGCTACAGGTTGGTGCTGTGCCCAAGTTCCCAAATGAGTGAAAGTAAAAACAGGTTTGGGAACAGAAGGCACTGTAATTTTGTGTCCTTAGTTACTGGTGTCCTTAGGTATAGTATCTTCTATGGAGACGGTATATCATAATTGAATAGACAATCTGCTTCAGGTTTATGATGATCTGACATCTAACACATTTAGGCTATGTGACTAGACAAGGGACTCCAGGGAACTATCTAAAACTATGAGCTCGGGATGCCATCCATTGATGGATGAAGCCCCCTCACACAGGGAATCTTTAAACAGATAAAATTGTAGTTTGGTCTTTCACTTCCAAAAATTTCCTTTAGACCTTTAGAAAAACAGGTAAGGGTCTGTACTCAGAATGATTCTCTTCCCTGGCCTGACCCTTGTACTTGTTCCATTTCAAAAGCAAGGGGATCTATTCTATCTCCTGACATTTCAATTTGTAGACATTTATTAAGGCCAACTTCTCTAGATAAGCATAGAAATTCAATTTCTCCTATGATAGAAGATAGAGAATTCACATTTATTAATATCCTACCGATGTGGGAAGTATAAGCTCTTTGAAGACAAGCCATTTAATTTTATATTTCTCCTAGCACCTAACACATTTTATTAAACATAATAGATGCTTACTAAATATTTTTGCCATGTGAATTTTTAATAAATGGAGAATAAAAAAATAAATAAGATGGCTTTGCCTTTATAGAATGTGTCTGAGTTATAGTCAAAAACATATGGCTTTAATTATCACCTTTTATTTCTTATAAAGAAGTATATGGAGGCAGGTTACTGTGGTACAATTTCCTTCCTTATCTGTGAAATAGTCACAATAATCTTAAGACTGCTCATTTCATTGGCAGGAACATTACCTTTGAAGTCAGGGGTTCTAGATTTGAATCCTGGATCTTCCTCTCATCTGTGTAACTTTAGGAGATTCATTTACCTTAGACCTCAGTTTCCTCATCTATAAAATCAGAGGGTTGGATTAGAAAACCTTTTAGAGTCCATCCAAGCTTTGAATTTTTGAGGCTATCACCCGATTCCTCTTTCCATTCTTCCCTTATGGAAGGATCGTTCTGCAATCACAGAGCATAATAGATAATAGCTTGGATCTTATTTGAGTACTTTATGAAACCTACATAGCTACAAAATAAAGTCAGGAAGCTTAAGACTTACTTGCCATAATGGATTTAAATATGTGAATATTATGTTTATATGAACAAAAAAGCCCCTTTCTCAAAATTCATCAATCTTAATCAATAAATTGAATTGAAGGAGGTAGGAGTAGGAATTCCTAGTTGTTAGAATAACATTTCATGTTATATTTAGCCTAGTATTGAAATAGAACTCAGGTCTTTCATCTTCTCAGCTTAATTTGAATGATTTCCTTTTGGTTCAATAGCTTTGTCTTCTATTTCTATATATGTCTGTTATAGATTCAACTGTTTTGTGAAAAACCATGATTTAAGGATAACACAATCACAAGGACTCTTTTTAATAAGTTCTATGACTTGTTGACCAGGTCATATATATCCATTAAATGTCTGAATAGTTTTACTGCTTTATAGAGTTAATTTTTTTTTGTTTTTTTTGCTGAGGCAATTGGGACTAAGTGACTTGCCTAGGATCACACAGCTAGGGAATGCTAAGTGTCTGAGACCACATTTGAACTCAGGTCCGCCTAACTTCAGGGCTGGTGCTCTGTCCATTGCACCACCTAGTTGCCTCAGAGTTAAAATTTTTGAACCTTTATGTTGCAAAGAAAAATGTTTGTACTTACTCAAAAGTTTTTTGAAATGAATTGATCTTTTAGAAGTCAATAATATGTATTTGGAAAAAAGTTTCTTTTTGTTGGGGGCAGGCCTGAAAATGCCTTGAAAAGATCTTCAAGAATGGATCAAAGTATAATACGTGAAGCTGAACACATGAGTTTATTAAAAATGTTGGAAAAGAAGACTGAAATACCTCCAGATTGCACTTATGCCAACCCAAAAATGATAGATGAAGAGGTAAGAACTTTTGGTAGAAAAAGATATAGATGAATCATCGCTTGTTGCCAGTGACAACTTACCTAAAAGAATATGGTTCCTCAACACTTAGTGAAATTCACCAAGATAGCAGTTTCCCTTGGGCATATATAACTCTTACAGAATGTGATACAATGTCTATATAGATGGAATGTGTGAGAATTATAGGTAATCATTTGGCTAGGAATAAGATAATGGGATTTGGAATTAGAAATGCACTTAGAGGGGATCCAATATTTTACACTTGAGAAAACCCAGTGAGGTTAAGCGACTTGTTCAAGATCACAGTGATAATAAGACAGAGAATTGAATTTTGAACCCACATCTACTGACAATTTGACACTGATTCATAATTTTAAGGGCAGATTTTTAGGAGTCATATCCAGTCTGTGTTTTAAAAATATTAATATGCATTTGGGCAGGGGTGATGAGACTTTTTCATTAGAAGACTAAAGGTTGCTCCAAGGAGCATCTGTCATGTTATAGATGCCTCATGTCTAGCAGATGACATCATCTGTAATGTCATAAATGTGCAATAAAACATTTCAGAAGTAAAGAAGAAAAGAGATAAAAATGTTTCTTCTCTTTCCCCTGCCTTGTTTTGTTATTTTTCATTGCTTTTTACTATTGTTCAATTTAAAATTCTTATAGAATAAGGTTATATCATTGCATTATATGAAACATTTGCTCATAGAAACTTCTGATTCTGCTTTAAATCAAAATTACTGAAAATATGATAAATTATTCAAAATTTTTCACTTATTTTAGACTTTGCAAATGCTGTTTGATCGAATTAAACCAATGAGAAAAGGTACAGAGCTGACACACCTGTCAAGGAGGGGTATTGGATATCATCATGGTTCTCTGAATGCTAGAGAAAGACAGTTCATTGAAGTACTCTTCAGGAAAGGGTTCCTCAGGGTCAGTATAAATTTTTGCAGTTTATAAAATGAATGTTACCTTTCTTTCAGTAAAATCCTTTTCGGTACTTTATTGTGGGGTTGAGTTGTCCTTAGGTTTATGAAAGCAGTGCCAATGGAATGCTAACTCTGGGTGGATCCATGCTAGGATGACTTTGAGTGAATCTAGGTGAGAGCCTGGATGTCTGCTATCTAAAGTCCATTCTATCTATGTATAGTTAGATTCATCACTATTTTGCTTGTATGATTATAGCTTTGACATCTCTCAAAGAATATCTGACAAATTATAGAGTGGATGTGGTTCATATTGGTGGTATGAACACTTGCCCATGCCTATGAAGCAACAAATACTTGAATTATAGGTAGAAGATTTAAAAAAAAATCTATATTAGAGATTCTAAACCTAGGATCCATAGACCCATCATGCTCCACCTCCCCTCACCATTGAGGTTTGTGAATAGATTTTAATAGGCCCATGAATCTGAATGGGAAAAATAAACCCTTATTTCAATATAATTTGTCTCCTTGGTAATCCTGTGTATTTTATGCAGTTAAAAACTTTGTTCTAAGTAGGTGAATCTATAGGTTTCGCTAACTTAGGTCAAAATGGTCCTTGGCTCAAAGACTTTGGACTGCAAATAATATGGTCACTAGTAAAGACTGAAAAAAAAAATACAAATAAACAATCCACTAAACAACTTACAGTTACTGCTCGGAATGACAAGCAAAAATCTGTTGCTGATTTTTCCCCTCATAAATTGAGTTGTATTACATAGATAGACTTTTCAAGTCATCATGGTTCAGCTGAAAATATGTTGTACTTAGAGTCAGAGAATCTGACTTTAATTCTGAGTATATTACTTACTACCTCTGTGACTTTAAGCATCTTCTTATCTCTTTGGGCATTGGTTTTCCTTTCTACAAAGTTTGAGATTTGCAAATTGTATTTGGAACAGGTAGGTGGGGCAGTGGATAGAGTGCTGAAGTTAGGAAGATCTTGAGTTCAAGTGTTACCTCAGACATTTACTAGCTCTGTGAGCCTGGGCAATTGGTTTAACTGCTGTTTGCCTCAGTTTCCTCAATTATAAAATGGGGACAACTGGAGAAGGAAATGGCAAGCCACTTTAATATCTTTTTCAGGAAAATCCCACTGGGGTCATAAAGAATTAGGCATGACTAAACAACAACAATTTGCAATAAGAGCTTCATCAAAAGTTTACAATTCAAAGAGGTTTTCAGAAACTTTAGTGGATACATCAATCTCTTTTATAATTATGTTCTCCTATGAAAATTTTCTTTTTTCCTAGGTTGTGACAGCTACTAGCACACTTGCTTTAGGAATTAACATGCCATGTAAATCTGTGGTTTTTACTGAAAATTCTATCTATTTGGATGCTTTGAATTATAGACAGGTAAGAGAAAATTATTTTTTATTCAGGTCAATGTATGTGTGTGTAACATGGGATACCATGGGGGGGTCCTTTAGTCATCTTGTACAGTTATATATTTCAAGCACTCATTTTTATTTTTAGTTTTACTTTAAGACTGGTCAGCCTCATCTCTCTCAGTCTGTAAGTGAAGGGACATATTGTGAATTGGCAAAAAAGCATTGCTTCCATTTCTGACTTGTAATCCAAGCTACAGAGAAACCGAACTTGCTCATTCTCTTGATCTCCAGAGTTCTAAGTAATGGTAGGCTATGATGGCTTAGTGTCTGCACTAAATTTGACAAAGTTCAGCATAAGAATAGTGAACCACAAGGGATGGGGGCTCGAGCAGGTTGCCGAAAGAGGGGTAAATTGGTCCAAGCCAGCTTATGTTCACATGGGTTATTACAAGATGGTACAGAGGTTGAAAAGCTTTTCTCTTGATACAGAGGCCTTGAACTCTGATTTTTACCTCTGATTTTTATTTCCTTTATGTCCTTGGGAAAATGATTTCATCTGAGCCCTGGCTTCCTCAGGAGTTTAGTGTCAGAAGGCTTGGGTTCACATTTTTTGGTATTGCTTGTGTGACCTTAACAAATTACTTAGCATCTTTGGGGTTGTTTCCTCTTGTATGAAATGAGGATTTTAGACACTTCATGACCTCTTAAGTTGTTTCTAGTTCCAAATATTTTTATATTCTGATGATAGCCATTATTTAAGTATCTCATTTAGTTGAACTGGCTAGCAATAAGCTTTCTGTCAGAAAAGCTTTCCCCCAATTGTGTTGGCTGAGTTCCATGAACCCAAAAAGTAGATTTGTCTTGTACAGCTAATGGGTGAAACTAATTAAAACTCCACTTAGCAAAAACTATCTTTGAACATGGGGTATCTATTTTTTCTCCTACCAAATGTTTAATGAAAACAAATCATTTGAAGAATACATATAACAATATGATAATTTCATTTAAAATGTATGTAATGTTTATCAGGTTTTTGAATGAAAGCAATGAAAAATTCTATTCAATGCATTTTGAACATTAATTGACTTTGTATTGCAATTAAAAGAGGTAGAGAAAAGGAGAGTAAGAGGCAAGAAAAAAAAATCAACATTACAGGTAGAGGCAGGATAGGATGAAAAGAAGTACGATGCAGAGATAAAGGAAGCCCACCATCTCATTCTCTCCCTCCTCTTTCCCCTCTCCCAGCCCAAAAGATACTTGTTTGCAAAAGGTAAATGAGTACCTTTGAAAGTGATCTCCTTTACTGGAAGACTGATTTCATTAGCATAAGGAGAACCAGGTGTGAGAACTTCCTCTACCCAGGCATACTGAAAATAGCCTCATATGTCTTACTATGCAACCTTTGTAGATACAGTTTAGGAAACTCTGAAATGCAGAGGGATTAAGTGCTCGATTGGCTTGCCCAAAATCACAGAAATAAAAAGTAGGAGAATTTGAAGCCAGGTCTTCCAGATTAAACCTAGCACTCTATCCACCTCATGCAGATGATCACTTGGAGAAGTGTAAATGTGAATTGCAACAAGTAGTTGGCGATGGGAATAAGGTTAAGAAAACAAAAGAAAACAAAATACATCTTCTTTCCACGCATGTTATAATTTTATTTTTATAAGATCTTTGAAATGCACACACGGAAATAGTAATATGTAGGCTTTTCTTGAAAAATTTTTGTCTTTGTTTTAAAAAGCCTCTTATTTGGAAAGTTAAGTCTGTTGCATCTTCTTGTGACCTTTTAGCTTTTTAAGTAATTCAGGATTTTAAAGTCAAGTTGCCTTTTTCACAATTTCAGTGTAAAGATCCCACTTCAGAGTGTGTTGCCTTTGCCACCTTACTTTAGAAATTTGGTCATGACCTATGCGCCTGACACCTAGATGTAAAAGGGCCAAACAAGCTATTCTTCTTTCTACTCCTTTAATCCTCTTTCTGCAACATTTCTTCTACTTTTTAGTATTACTTTCATATCCCCTATTTACTTCTGGCCCTCTGGCTGGAAGGATATTGATAAGTCACTTATATCACAAGATGATTTTAAGTTATTCTGTGTTGGCTCCCCTGAAAATGTTAACATATTCACTCATATCTTTAGCTAGGGAGTAACAGATATTATCTTTTCTTAAAATAAGAATGTCTGACACCTATGGGAACCAGTAGGTGGGACTCTGTGTGTGTGTGTGTGTGTGTGTGTGTGTGTGTATGCATGCATGTGCAGAGTAGAATTGATGCCAGTACTTAGAACACTACCAACCATGTAGTAGGAACTTCAAAATCAGATCCCATGGGCTATTATCTACTCTTCCTTTATGTAGGGTTGGTTCCATTTAGATAAATTCTATGCAAAACAAATTTGCAAAATTCAATCTAGATAACAGAAGCCCTCTTTTCCAGAATCTGGAGTTGTTCTTGAGTTCTATCAGACTCTTCTTGACTCCATTTGGGGTTTTCTTGGCAAATATATTGTAGTGGTTTTCTATTTTCTTGTCCATCTTTTTTTACATCTTTTACAGATGAGGAAACTGAGGCAAATGATTAAATGACGTTAGCTAGTAAGTGTCTGTGGCTGAATTTGAACTCAGGTTCTCCTGAATCCAGAGCTAGTACTCTATCCACTTGCCTCCTCACCCCCAGCTCCAAACCATAAATCATATTAGTCTCTTTTAAAGCTTTGATGCTTTGGCCAAAGAGGATTTAGTCATCCATGATATATTGTCCAGGGTTTTTTCTATTTTGTTTTCTTTGCTTGTTTTACATTCCTGTAATATCTGTCTGTTGAAGTTATACATGATCTTCCAAGGTAACACTCTCCTGATCCCCTGGCAAGTCAGTTTGGACTTTCCAAAATGCTTTGCTTTATATTCTACTAATGCACAGATATATAGCTTTACATGACATTATACTCAACTCTGCATATTCTATAATTCTCTATAAGACTATAATTTCCATGGGAATGGAAAGAAAAACATCTCAATAAGTAATGTGTTTTTCCTTGCAGTTAGAAAGATTTTTTTATCTCTTTTCTGTATCATTGCTGCTTTTTCCTTCTTTTTTTCTTATTTCATTGTTCTTTTTCTCACTTTTTATTTCCATTTTTTTTTCAGAAACATTTTCTATAGGGAAGCTATACTTCCTATAGGTTCAGGACAATAGCTCAGATTGATGAGGTCCAACAAATTGTGACAAATTACAAAAAGTCATGAAGGTGAGGAGTCATTTGGAATGAATTCACAGGCTCAAACCATCTCCAGGTTAAGGGGCAAAACTTTATTGTAATGCTTTATCAAGCAGACAAATTTTCTAATTAACTCAATTTACAAGGGGTAAGGTGGAACCTTTTATGAGAAAGGATT
>JAJPUD010021618.1:0-22113 GCA_023553655.1 Myrmecobius fasciatus | reverse complement strand
TTATTGTTCTGTAAGAAATGACCAGCAGGATGATTTCAGAGAGGCCTGGAGAGACTTACATGAACTGATGCTGAGTGAAATGAGCAGAACCAGGAGATCATTATACACGGCAACAACAGTACTATATGACGATCAATTCTGATGGACATGGCTCTCTTCAACAATGAAATGTTTCAAACCACCTCCAATTGTTCACTGAAGAAAGCCATATACACCCAGAGAGAGGGATGTGAAATGTGGACCACAACATAACATTCTCATACTCCTTGATTGATGTTTGCTTACATTGTGTTTCCTTTATCTGATATATCGTTTGTGTAGATAAGATTTTTCTTGCACACCAATGATAAGTTTGGAAATATGTATACATATATTCGATTTGCCAATATTTTAACATAATTAACATGTAGTGGATATCCTGCCATCTAGGGGAGGGGTGGGGAGTTGGGGGGAAAATTTGTAACGGAAAGCTATGTAAGGGTTATTGTTGAAGAATTACCCACACATATGTTATGCAAATAAAATAAAAATTTAAAAAATAAATAAATAAATAAATAAATGTATCAAAGTGCATAAATCACTATATTTATGTACACGTTTTTATGACTGCTGTACAGACTGACAGTAGTTGAATGGCCATCCTAGAGAACAAACGTGCATATATACATACACATATATCTCACAGACACTAAATGTGGAAAATTAATTGCACATAAAAATAAAGAGAAGCAAGGTTTCTGGCTAGAAAAAAAAAAAAAAAAAAAAAATACCTATTAGGTTAGTTAATAGAACAGAAAAAAAAAATAACAAATGTTGAAGGAGACGTGGGGAAAATGAAACATTATTGCATTGTTGGTGGAGTTGTGAACTGATTCAACCACTCTGTAGAGCATTTTGGAACTATGCCCAAGGGTATATAAAATCATGCATATTCTTTGATCTAGTAAAACCATTACTAGGCTTGTATCCCAAAAGAGATAAAAAACAAAAAAGAAAAAGGCCTTACATGCACAAAAATATTTATAACAGCTCTTTTCTGAGGGCAAAGAATTGGAAATTAAGGGAATGCCTGACAATTGAGAAATGGCTGAAAAAATTGTTGTATATAATTATTATGGAATAGTTTTGTGTTATAAAAAATGATGAATAAGCAGGATGCTCTCAAAAATAAACTGGAAAGACTTCCATGAGCTCAAACAAAGTGAAATATACTGTACAAAGTAACAGGAATACTGTAAGGTGATAAGCTATAAATGACATAACTATTCTCAGCAATACAATGATCCAAGACAATTCTGAAGGATTTATGATAGTCCTTCCTATTCATCTACCATTCATGTGCTATCCATAAGCAGAAAAAGAACTGTTGGTATCTGAATGGAGATTGAAACACACTTTAAAAACAAAACAAAACTTTATTTTCCTTAAGGGATTGATTGGGTTTATTTGGTCTATTTTTCTTTTACATCATGACTATTATCAAAATGTTTTGCATGACTACACATGTGTAACCTATATTTAATTGCTTGCATTCTCACTGCAATGGGGAAAATTTAAAGAGGAGAAGGGTAGAGGAGAAAGAATCTGGAATTCAGGTTTTTTTTCAATTCTTTTAAACTTATTTCTACACATATGCTGTGCAAGGAAAATCAAATCAAAAGGGAAAAATGATAAAGAAAAAAGAAGCAAGCATTATTATCATTATTAAAGCTCTTTATTTTCAAAACATAAGCATAGATAATTTTCAATATTCACTTTTGCAAAATCTTGTGTTTCCAAATTTTCCCTTCCTTCCTTCTACCCCTTCCCTAGATGGTAAGTAATGCAATAGAGGTTAAACATGTGCAATTCTTCTATACATATTTCCACATTTATCATGCAGCACAAGAAAAATCAGTTCAAAAAAGAAAAAAAAATGAGAAAGAAAACAAAATGCAAGCAAAACTGTGAATGTGAATGAGATGAACTCTCCCATAAAATGGAAGCGGATATCAGACTGGATTAAAAACCAGAATCCCACAATATGTTGTCTACAAGAAACACATCTCAAACATAGTGACACATAGGATGAAGGTAAAAAGCTGGAGCAGAAAATATTATGCTACAAGTGAACAAAAAAAAGCAGGGGTAGCAATCCTTATCTCAGATCAAGTAAAGCCAAGATAGATCTAATCAAAAGAGATAAGGAAGGAAACTATATTTTATTAAAGGGTACCATAGATAATGTAGCAATATCTATACTAAATATATATGCACCAAGTGCAATAGCATCCAAATTCCTAGGGGAGAAATTAAGAGAGATGCAAGAAGAAATAGACAGCCAAACTATACTAGTGGGGGATCTCAACCTTGCTCTCTCAGAATTAGATAAATCAAACCACAAAATAAACAAGAAAGAAACTAGGGAGACAAACCAATTGTTAGAAAAGTTAGGTATGATAGATCTATGGAGAAAGTTGAATGGAGACAGTAGGGAGTTTACTTTTTTATCAGCAGTCCATGGAACTTATACAAAAACTTACCATGTGTTAGGGCATAAAAACCTCAAAATCAAATGCAGAAAGGCAGAAATAGTAAATGAATCTTTTTCAGATCATGATGCAATAAAAATCACATGCAATATAAGGCCAGGAGAAAATAAACCAAAAGTTAATTGGAAATTAAGTAATCTAATCCTGAAGAATGAATGGGTGAAAGAGCAAATCATAGACACAATCAATAATTTCATCCAGGAGAATGACAATAGGGAGACAACACACCAAAATTTGTGGGAAATGGCCAAAGTGGTTATAAGGGGCAATTTTATATCTCTAGATGCTTACTTGCATAAAATAGAGAAAGAAAAGATTAACGAATTGGGCTTATTATTAAAAAAAACTAGAAAAAGAACAAATTAAAAACCATCAATTAAATACCAAATTGGAAATTATAAAAATAAAAGGAGAAATTAATAAAATTGAGAATAAGAAAACTATTGAATTAATAAATAAAACTAAGAGTTGGTTCTATGAAAAAACCAACAAAATAGATAATCCTTTAGTTAATTTGATAAGAAAAAGGAAAGAGGAAAATCAAATTGTTGGTCTCAAGAATGATAAGGGAGAACTTTCCTCCAATGAAGAGGAAATTAGAACAATAATTAGGAGTTACTTTGCCCAACTTTATGCCAGTAAGTTTGATAATCTAAATGAAATGGAGGAATAACTACAAAAATATAGATTGCCCAGGTTAACAGAAGAGGATATAAATTATTTAAATAGCCCCATATTAGAAAAAGAAATAGAACAAGGTATTAACCAACTCCCTAAGAAAAAATCTCCAGGGCCAGATGGATTTACATGTGAATTCTACCAAACATTCAAAGAACAATTAATTTCAATATTATACAATCTATTTGAGAAAATAGGGACAGAAGGTATACTGCCAAAATCCTTCTATGAGACCGATATGGTGCTGATAGCTAAACCAGGTAGGGTGAAAACAGAGAAAGAAAACTATAGACTAATTTCCCTAATGAATATTGATGCAAAAATTTTAAATAAGATATTAGCAATGAGATTACAGAAAGTCATCCCCAGGATAGTACACTATGACCAAGTAGGATTTATACCAGGGATGCAGGGCTGGTTCAATATTAGGAAAACTATCAGCATAATTAATTATATTAATAACCAAACTAACAAAAACCATATCATTATCTCAATAGATGCAGAAAAAGCATTTCATAAAATCCAACACCCTTTCCTATTAAAAACACTAGAGAGTATAGGAATAAATGGGCTTTTCCTTAAAATGATCAGTAGCATCTATTTAAAACCATCAGCAAGCATCATATGTAATGGAGACAAACTAAAACCATTCCCAATAAGATCAGGAGTGAAACAAGGGTGCCTACTGCCACCATTACTATTTAATATTATATTAGAAATGTTAGCTTTAGCAATAAGAGAAGAAAAAGAGATAAAAGGAATCAGAGTAGGTAATGAAAAAACCAAATTATCACTCTTTGCAGATGACATGATGGTATACTTAGAGAACCCTAGAGACTCAACTAAAAAACTACTAGAAACAATTCACAACTTTAGCAAAGTGGCAGGATTCAAAATTAATCCACATAGATCATCAGCATTTTTATATATTACCAACAGAGTTCAGCAGCAAGAGATACAAAAAGAAATTCCATTCCAAATAGCAGATGATAGGATAAAATATCTGGGAATGTATCTGCCAAGGAAAACTCAGAAAATATATGAACTAAACTACAAAACACTTTCCACACAAATAAAATCAGACCTAATCAATTGGAAAAATATTAAGTGCTCATGGGTAGGCAGAGCAAACATAATAAAAATGACAATATTACCCAAACTAATCTACTTATTTAGTGCCATACCAATCAAACTCCCAAGAAATTATTTTAGAGATCTAGAAAAAATAGTAGCAAAGTTCATTTGGAAGAACAAAAGGTCAAGGATTTCAAGGGGATTAATGAAAAAAAAGGCAGATGAAGGGGGCCTTGCTGTACCAGATCTAAAACTATATTATAAAGCAGTGGTCATCAAAACCGTTTGGTACTGGCTAAGAAATAGAGCAGTCGATCAGTGCCACAGGATAGGTTATCAGGACAATCTAGGCAATAACCTTAACAATCTAGTGTTCGATAAACCCAAAGACCCCAGCTTTTGGGATAAATATTCACTATTCAGCAAAAACTGCTGGGAAAATTGGAAACTAGTGTGGAAGAAATTAGGGCTTGACCCATACCTAACACCACATACCAAGATAAGATCTAAATGGGTTCATGATCTAGATATAAAGAGGGACTTTGTAAGCAAGTTAGAGGAACGTAATATAATTTATCTCTCAGATGTGTGGAGATGGAATAAATTTATGTCCAAAGAAGATCTGGAACTCCTAATTGAACACCAGATGGATAATTTTGATTATATTAAGTTAAAAAGTTTCTGTACAAATAAAAACAAATGCACACAAGATTAGGAGGGAAGCATCAAATTGGGAAATCATCTTTACATTTAATGGTTTCGATAAAGGCCTCATTTCTAAAATATATAGAGAATTGTCTCATATATATAGGAATTCAAGCCACTCTTCAATAGATAAGTGGTCAAGGGATATGAACAGACAATTTTCAGATGATGAAATTAAAACCACCTCTAGTCATATGAAAAGTTGCTCCAAATCACTATTGATCAGAGAAATGCAAATTAAGACAACCCTGAGGTACCACTACACACCTGTCCGATTGGCTAAAATGACAGGAAAAGATATCGATGAATGTTGGAGGGGATGTGGGAAAACTGGAACACTAATACATTGTTGGTGGAACTGTGAATGGATCCAACCATTCTGGAGAGCAATTTGGAGCTATGCTCAAAAAGTTATCAAACTGTGCATACCCTTTGACCCAGCAGTGTTTTTATTGGGCCCATATCCCAAAGAGATCCTAAAGGAGGGAAAGGGACCCACATGTGCAAGAATGTTTGTGGCAGCCCTTTTTGTAGTGTCTAGAAACTGGAAACTGAAGGGACGTCCATCAATTGGGGAGTGGCTGAATAAATTATGGTATATGAATGTTATGGAATATTATTGCTCTGTAAGAAACGACCAGCAGGACGATTTCAGAGAGGCCTGGAGAGACTTGCATGAACTGATGCTGAGTGAAACGAGCAGAACCAGGAGATCATCATACACAGCAACAACAGTATTACATGATGATCAATTCTGACGGACATGGCTCTCTGCAACAAAGAATTGTCTCAAACCAGTTCCAATTGTTCACTGAAGAAAACCATATACACCTGGAGAGAGGGATATGAAATATGGACCACCACGTAACATTTTCATGATCTCTATTGATATTTGCTTGCATTGTGTTGCCTTTGATTTTTTTTTCTTGTAGATAGGATTTTTCTTGCATAACTTGTCAAGTATTTCAACATTATTAACATGTAGTGGACTTCCTGCCATCTAGGGGAGGGGAGGGGACTGGGGGTAAAATTTGTAATGGAAAGCTTTATAAAGATCAATGCTGGGGAACTACCCATACATATGTTATACAAATAAAAAGCTTTGATAAAAATAAATAAATAAATAAAATGCAAATACCATTAAAAAAAATCAAAAAACCAATCAATACCTATCTGAAAATATATGTAACATAGGCTTCCCACCTCTCTACAAAAGGTCTGTGGTAAAAGAGTCTTCTCATATTTCTTCTTTCAAGCCATGCTTATTCTTTGTAGGTTTCAATTTTGCTTTCGATTGTTCTTTCCATTTACATTGCTATAGTCATCTATGTTGTTTTTCGCTCTGTTTACTTCACTTTGCATCAGTTCTTGTAAATCTTTCTATGTTTCACATTATCTATCACATTAATCCTTTCTTACTAAGATTCCATTACATTGATATGCTACAATTATTTTAGCCATCTCCCAAATGACAGGCAACCACTTTGTTTCTACATCTTTCTTATCATAAAACATGCTGTTATAAGTATTCTGATGTATGTGGAGTCTTTCTTCTTATCAATAAACTTCTTGAGGTATAACCTTAGTAGAGGAATCTCTAGGTCAAAGAGTATAGAAATTTTAGTCACTTTATTTGCAAAATCCAAATTGCTTCCCAAAATGGTTGTACCAATTCACAGTTCTATCAACAACATATTATTTCCTTGTCTTCCCTTGATTCCTCCAACATTGACCGAATATTCCCATCTTTTGTTATCTTTGTCAGTGTACAGTGGGTGAGGTGAAATTTAAAGGGCTTTTTTGATTTACAATTCTCTCATTATTAGTGATATATAATCCTTGATAAATAAATGTTCTAAATGTAGCATATCTAGTTAAGTATTTAGCAAGTACAAAATAAGAGTGAATTTTCAGAGAAAGGCTATAAACTCCTATTCACAAGATGTTTTTCAAAAACATAAAACCATTTGAGTAGAATGATGTTTGTTTCCCATAGGGTCACCAAGATATGCTTTTCTGGGATATTTTTAGGCCATTGCTCAAAAAACAAAGTATTAACAAGTGTCAATACTTTCATTTTATCAACTACATAAATGAGACACAATGGAAAGAAAGGCGAAAGCATGGAAAATAGAAGGGAAAAACTATCGATATAAAGGAAAAAAGATGCAAAGAATTTTATCAGTACTCTAATGAAATATTCTGAGTTGTAATATTACTGTAATTGGAACATATGACCATAATTACAGAGAAATATTTTTGTAGCACCACTATAAAGCAAGGAAGACTTTATCCATATCGATAAGGAATCTTGAAAAACATTTCAACCATCTTCTTAATTCACCTTCTCCTATCAAAGATGATCTTTTGCAAGGTAACATAAAGTCAATCAGTCAATCAATAAGCAATGAAATATTGTCTACTTCAACCCCTTAATAAGTCACTGCTACCACCAGGAAAAAAAAAAAGAAAGAAAGAAAAAATACAACGCCCTAGGGTATAGAATTTTGGACAGGAAATAAAAAGGAAAGATGCTATAATGAACAGAATAGCCATAGGCTCTTTCAATATGTGGCAGTCTGAAGAAATGTGAGATCTTAAAATCACTACCATCATTTAGCATTTTTTTACAAGAAAGTTGATTTTGGACCTATTATAGCTTCCCAATGTTTCCCACTATGGCAAGAGGCTAGCCTAAAGCTCTTTCTGTCTGTCATACTTCAATATTTCAAGGACCTATGATTTTGTTGATTTTGTTCCATACCCCTCCCCAATCCAAATGGCAACTTCTCCATAACTTGGTATGATCTTTGGGAATTGGTTATAGCCAACAGATTTATCACTTTGTGGCCTTCCTGGGGGATAAGCCTCTCTGAATTTAGGATGAGGATAGTCTTTAGACAAAAAATGTCATCAGTCCTTCCCTGCATCTATGCTTAAAGTCTTGCCAAGTTGGTAGTTCTTGATAAAAATTGTGTTGCTACTGGCAGCCTCAAAATCCCAAGGTCGGCTCCACTCCAAAATGAGGTACTAGAGGAGAAATTTAATGCGCATTTGTATACATTAAAACATGACAACTATGGAAGCCTAGACTCTCACTGAGACTTTAGAATTTTACGTATCAGGCATGGTTTCTGCTACATGTCTGACATAGGAAGAGCCTATGAAACATCATCAAAATTTTTTGTATTATGTTCATTAACTTTCTCAAAGCATCTAACACCATAATTAGCCTTTGGGAGCTATAAGAAATTTGAATTGTACCATGAAATTCAACAATATCCTAAGACTACTAAAAAGTGTTATATGACTGCTGGTCATATCAGAATAGACATTGTCATTTTTAACTTATCTACTGTTACCAGTGAAATAAAAGAGAATTCTGCTGTGGAGCTATGGCTATGCACAACGGAGTTGAGCACTACTTTTTGGCTGAGAAATTGCTACAATGTAATAAAGAAAGGAACAGAGGAAAGTATCACAGAAAGGCAGAAATAGTAAATGCATTTTTTTAAGATCATGATGCAATAAAAATCACACGTAATATAAGTCCAGAAGAAAACAGAACAAAATTTAATTGGAAATTAAATAATCTAATCCTAAAGAATGAATGGGTGAAAGAGCAAATCATAGACATAATCAATAATTTCATCCAGGAGAATGACAATGAGACAGCATACCAAAAATTGTGGGACATGGCCAAAGCGTTTATAAGGGGTAATTTTATATCTCTAGATGCTTACTTGCAAAAATTAAGAGAAAGAGAAGATCAATGAATTGGGCTTACAATTAAAAAAGCTAGAGAAAGAACAAATTAAAAACCCTCAATTAAATACCAAATTGGAAATTCTGAAAATAAAAGGGGAGATTAATAAAATTGAAATAAGAAAACTATTGAATTAATAAATAAAACTAAAAGTTGTTTTTTTGAAAAAAAAACAACAAAATAGATAAGTCTTTAGTTATTTAATTAGAAAAAGGAAAGAGGAAATTGTTAGTCTCAAAAATAAAAGGGAGAACTTTCCACCAATGAAGAGGAAATAAGAGTAATAATTAGGAGTTACTTTGCCCAACTTTATGCCAATAAATTTGATAATCTAAATGAAATGGAGGAATATCTACAAAAATATAGAGTGCCCAGGATAACAGAAGAGGAAATAAATTATTTAAATAGCCCCATTTTAGAAAAAGACATAGAACAAGCTATTAGTCAACTCCCTAAGAAAAAATCTCCAGGGCCATATGGATTTACATGTGAATTCTACCAAACATTCAAAGAACAATTAATTCCAATATTATATAAACTATTTGAAATAATAGGGGAAGAAGGTGTACTGCCAAATTCCTTCTATGAGACCGATATGGTGCTGATAGCTAAACCAGATAGGTGAAAACACAGAGAAAGAAAACTATAGACCAAATTCCCTAATGAATATTAATGCAAAAATCTTAAACAAGACATTGGCAATGAGATTACAGAATGTCCTCCCTAGGATAATACACTATGACCATATTACAGGAATGCAGGGCTAGTTCAATATTAGGAAAACTATCAGCATAATCAATTATATCAATAACCAAACTAACAAAAATCATATGATTATCTCAATAGATGCAGAAAAAGCAATTGATAAAATCCAATACCCATTCCTATTAAAAACACTACAGAGTATAGGAATAAATGAGCTTTTCCTTAAAATGATCAGTAGCATCTATTTAAAACCATCAGCAAGCATCATATGTAATGGCAACAAACTAGAACCATTCCCAATAAGATCAGGAATGAAACAAGGATGCCCACTGTCACCATTACTATTTAATATTATATTAGAAATGTTAGCTTTGGCAGTAAGAGAAGAAAAAGAGATTAAAGGAATTAGAGTAGGTAATGAAGAAACTAAATTATCACCCTTTGCGGATGATATGAGGGTATACTTAGAGAACCCTAGAGACTCAACTAAAAAACAAGAAACAATTCACAACTTTAGCAAAGTTGCAGGACACAAAATAAATCTACATGAATCATCAGCATTTTTATATATTACCAACAAAGTTCAGCAGTAAGAGATTCAAAAAGAAATTCAAATCAAAGCAACTGTCAATAGCATAAAATACTTGGGAATCTAACTGCCAAGGAAAAGTCAGGAACTATGCGAACTAAACTACAAAACACTCTCCACACAAATAAAGTCAGACCTAGTCAATTGGAAAAACATCAAGAGCTCATGAGTAAGCCAAGCGAATATAATAAAAATGACAATACTACCCAAACTAATTTACTTATTTAGTGCCATACCAATCAAACTCCCAAAAATTATTTTACAGATCTAGAAAAAATAGTAGCAAAGTTCATCTGGAAGAACAAAAGGCCAAGAATTTCAAGGGAGTTAATGAAAAAAAAGGCAGATGAAGGTGGCCTTGCTGTACCAGATCTAAAACTATATTATAAAGCTGTGGTCATCAAAACCATTTGGTACTGGCTAAAAAATATAGTTGATCAGTGGCATAGGATAGAATCACAGGACAAACTAGGCAATAACCTTAGCAATTTAGTCTTTGATAAACCTAAAGACCCCAGTTTTTGGGATAAGTACTCACTATTTGGCGAAAACTGCTGGGAAAATTGGAAACTAGTGTGGAAGAAATTAGGGCTTGACCCACACCTAACACCACATACCAAGATAGGATCTAAATGGGTTCATGATTTAGATAGAAAGAATGATATTATAAGTAAATTAGAGGAACATGGGATAGTTTACCTCTCAGACCTGTGGAGAAGGAAGGAATTTGTGTCCAAAGAAGAACTGGTTGAAAGATATGGAGATTAGTGACTGAAGTTAACATATCATAGACTGGGTAGGAGAAGACAAGTCCGTCAAAGAATGAATTTTGCTCAGGATGCAGGGTCATTTTTTGTCAGAGAGACAGCATCCTATCAATTCAGCTAGCCTGGAAACAAATAAAAGCAAATGAGACTGTCCGTGCAATTAAAAGTTTACATCCTAAATAGCAAAAGACAACACATATAGGAGAGGTAGGGTTGGCAGAGTGGTTCCTGTTAGTACATGCATAACTGCTTGGTGGCTCTATTCTAGGTTAGGTAAAGTCCTTTACTCTTTGTAAATACTTCATGGAAAACCCTTTAAAGTAAAGGGAAAAGCTCCTTTTTCAAAGGGTAGAGTCCCAGAGGTGGGAGTCTGAGTTCCAATGAGTGGAAAAAAGAGAGGCAGAATATCTGCTGTACAGGTTGAAGCTGGTTGGGAGATAAGGCATGCAAACAAGTAATTATAACATAGTCTGTAAAAAGATAATGATAGATATTGGAGGGAATGTGGGAAAACTGGGACACTAATATGTTGTTGGTGGAGTTGTGAACTGATCCAACCATTCTGAAGAGCAATTTGAAGCTATGCCCAAAGGGATATGAAACTGTGCACACCCTTTGATCCAGCAGTGTTTCTGCTGGATCTGTATTCCAAGGAGATCATAAAAGAGGGAAGGGAACTCACACATGCAAAGATGTTTGTGGCAGCCCTTTTTGTAATGTCAAGGACCTGGAAACTGAGTGGATGCCCTTCAATTGGAGAGTGGCTGAATAAATTGTGGTATATGAATGTCAAGGAATATTATTATTCTGTAAGAAATGACCAGCAGGATGATTTCAGAGAGGCCTGGAGAGACTTACATAAACTTATGCTAAGTGAAATGAGATCATTGTACATGGCAACAACAAGATTATATGATGATCAACTCTGATGGAAGTGGTTCTTTTCTACAATGAAGTTATACAAGCCAATTTCAGTGGATCTGTGATAGAGACAGCCATCTGTATCCAGAAGGAGGATTATAGGAATTGAATGTTCATTACGACCTAATATTTTCACCTTTTTTGAGGTTGTTTGCTTGCTTTTTTTTCTCATTTTTTCCCCTTTTTTATCTAATTTTTCTTGTGCATTATGATAAAAGTGGAAATATGTTTAGAAGAATTGCATGTTTAACCTATGTTGGATTACTTGTTTTCTAGGGGAGGGGGATGGCAGGAAGGGAGGAAGAAAAATTTGGAACACAAAATTTTGCAAGGGTGAATGTTGAAAACTATTTTTTCATGTATTTTGAAAATAAAAAGTTATTATTTTAAAAATAACATAATCTGTAATACAGAGGGGCAATATGAAAGTCAGGTACAAAATGTGCTCAGGTCAAAGACAGGAGAAAACAATTCTGATGAAGTAGATAAGGTAAACCACACAACAGAAAGAATTTGAACTTAGCCTTGAATGACATGGAGTTTGGCAGTGTTAATGGAAGAGGGCATTAGTAGGGTACAATTCTAACAAAAACTCAGAATAAGGAAACCACAGAGCCCATTCAGAGAATATAAAATTGTCTTTTTTGGCCACAGTGTCATGTGCACAAAAGGAAGCAGTGGGAGGTAAGCCTAAAAATATAGATTGTACTTAGTGATGGCAAGAGTTGAATACTAGACCAAAAAAGGTTGAAATTTCTTAGTTGGTAATGGGGAAGGACTAAGGGTTCTGGGATCTGAGTTTTACTTTAGAAAGGTTACATGCAGCATCAAGAAAAATGTAGAAAATGTTAGCTTGCAAATCATTTCAGTTATATTCACACAAAGAAAGAAAAGAAGAAAGCAAACATTAGTGACTATTATATCCCAAACACTGTGCTAAATGCTTTACAATTATTTTCTCACTTGATCCTCACAATAACATTGGGAGATAGATGTTATTCTTTCTCCCCATTTTATAGTTGAGGAAACTGAGGAAAACAGAGGGTAAGTCACTTATTAGGGGTCACACAGCTAGTAAATGTCTAAAATTGAATCTGAACTCAAGAATTCCTAACTCTAAGTCTAGTACTTCTCCATTGTACCACCAAGCTGTTTCTGGGAATAATGACTATCAAGCAACTAGAAAAAAGGAAGAATAGTCCTTATCTTATGCTTTGTTATACTTTTTAGCATTAGCTACTTGCCAATACTATTTATGATTCTCTTAGCTTTTAATCAATTTCATCTATGCTTAATTAATCTGGAAGTCAGAATACTGGAATCAGTTCCACTGACTTCCTTTGTGATCTTCTGCTCACTTAGACCTTCTTTGAATTTCTGTATCCTTATCTCTAAAAAGGTAAGGTTAGATACATCTTTAAAGAATGCCATGGGAAGCTTTTTAAAAAAACTTTTATTTTCAGAAATATACTTATCTACCTCCCAGGATGAGTGTGAGATTCAAGTGAGGTAAAACATGTAAAAGAGTACTATATAATTATAAATCAACACTCCCATCAATCCACCAGCAAGCACTTACTTTGTGCTAGGGACCATATTCAGCTTAACAAGAATTCATCAGTCCTCAGTCTTAAGTAAGTGACATCCTACCACAATTTATATTCTACTGTTATCATTACCTTGAGGTTTTACTACTCATGTTTTCTAATTAATAAAAATTATGGTCTAAAATTTTATACTGGTTAGATATATCTTTAAAGAGCCCCATGGAATTTTTTATAAAAAAAAAAACATGTTTTTAAGGAATATTCCTTGAAATTTTTAATTTGCTCAGTGTAACATTTTGACTTTAGTATTGTCAGTGAAAGAGGAATAGTAAATTATGTTTCCTTAAATACAGAACTCCAAGGAAGTTCAAAAACACTAAGTTTTGAATTCAACTTGTATGTTTAACACTGGTCACTGCTTGATTCAAAGGGTAAGAGTTCTACATGGCATTTATGAAAGACCTGCAAGGGATGTAAGCAAGGCTTTCTGCCACAGAATCAATTTTGGTGGCTAAAAAAAGATTTGTCTGTGGTATCAAAGGAGGTCAATCTCCCGAAAACTGCATCTTTGCCAGTCCAAAATCCTATCAAAAGCCTCTTGGGCTTCAAACAGCTCTTAGAAAACAACATTTTGAAGAGCTAAGGGTAAATGAATTAAAAACATATGGATTAGGTTTGCTTTGACATATGTATGGGTCTAAGAATTAGGAGAAAAGTACTGAGCAAACCATGTTTTGGGTTTTGCTGACCCCAAAACATTTGAATATGAGTTACAGACCTTTTGATGAACTTTAAATACTGCTGGGCTTGCCCATCTTTAGTGTTTAGCAAGAAAAAAAAAAGATTCAGAATTTAAGCCCAATAACAATCTCAGCTTTGAACTTCAAACAAGCCTGGAAGTCTATAGAAATTCACACCTAGAAAATTCTTTCAAAAGTCATCTTTTTATATGTCCTTGAAAGACAATAATTGATATAAATAAAATGATGTACAAGAGAGTTCCTCATTGTAATTAATCTGGTTTATCATTCTCCTGACACCACTACTTCTAGATTGTCCAGAAATCCACATTTATATGAGGACAGACACAGTGCATTCTTTGGGCAACAATGAGAGGTCTCCTTACTTAAAGTGCTATATAAATGTTTGCTGCTATTATTATTATTATTATTATTATTATTATTATTATTATTATTATTATTATTATTGAGTTATGATATCTACCAATGTGGAACATATGCAGTAGGAGAAATCTACCCCACTTTTCCTTGTAATGTAACTAAAACTGGAGAAAAAAGACAATTTACAGTTAGGAAATAAGTGAATTATTGTGAATTTGAGTCTTTTTTCCATTATTATTATTTAAGATTTTCTGAGTTTAAATAAAGAAGTTTTTTTTTTAAATTCATTCTCAAATAGAAATCAATAAATCAAGCAACCATTGTGTGCTACAGTGTTAGATATTATGGGAGATACAAAGAATGATGAGATATTCCTAAGAGCAAGGACTACCTGGGGAGATGTGATATAAATATAAAAAGGAAACTGATAATAGAAGGTAGTATACAATATATAAGTTCCTGACATATAAACAGTAAGTTTTGTGAGACTCTAGAAGGCGGACTATGCATTGGGGAAGACTGAGGTCTGGGACACTCAAAGAAAGCTTCAAAGAAAAGATAGGAATTGTGCAGGGCCTCAAAGGATGGATGAAATTCTGATCAGAAGGAAAAGGAAGGAAGGATGATGGAGGAAGTCAAGAAAAATGGCCTGTGTAAGGGTTTGGAGAAGGAAATGCCTAAGAAAGTCAAGTTTTGGGTCACCTGTAGAAGATGAGGGGAAAAAAGCACTTCACTAAGTTAGAATTGTAAAAAGAATAAGTCGAAATTGAAAAAAAAAAAATCCCCTGTCAGTAGGAATTTAACATAGTTACTTTGCTGGATTTCTATTCCCTTTTTGAGTTTTCTGTGGGAGTCACTTTCAAGTATGAACCCCATCTAGTCATATGCCCCCAAGGAATTTCTGCCTTCTTTAACAGCTTATGAGTTTTATTATTGAGTTTTCTCAAGCATCTCAGAGCACCTTTAGAGGAGAATTCTTTGTAAAAGAAAAATAAAGCACAAGGCTGGGTCCTTTAAGTATGTTTTCGCTGGTGTTCTTTCAGTCAAAGTTCATAAAGGGTGAGAGGATAGAGTGACCCAAGCTCCTCCTGGAATCAAATTCATGAACTATGTTAAGCCAGACTTGGACAGTTTCCACAAGTCATGTTATACTCTAAGAGAGTAACTTCATCTCTGTATTGCTACAAAACCCACAATCATCCAGATACATTTAATACCATTTTTTTCTTTAAAAAGGCAGATGTACAAAAACTACAGCTGTCTTTAGTATTAAAAAAGAAGACTAAATATTCATCTAAATTAAGGTTAGTTGGATCTTCAATTGCACAAAAGAAACAATGACACATTGAATGTGCTCAGTGGTAGGGCCCAATTCTATTCTTCCTCCTTCAGAAATTATATGGGGAATGGATAATTCATGCTGTGATTTTCAGAATATCTATGTCATGGCTGTTCACAGCTCTATAATAACAACAATAATAATATGTCTACTCATCTGCAACGTCTTTCATTCGAGATCTCAAAGCACTCATCAACATTAATTAGTTCTCTCAATAAGCACAGACTTTGTATCATTGTTGAGTGCTTCCTGATACAGCAGTGCTAATTGTCTACAATCTTTTTTGAGTTTAAATATTTATGGGTATTTATCTTCAAAATGTTTATTTGCTCCGTTGATGGAGCTTTAAAATTATGGTCCGCAGAAGTGAAGGGGCCCAGGGTTCTATTTTTGCAACAAGAACTGAATTCAGTAGCAAGGCAAGAGAGTGAGGATAACAATCATACTTCTTGTCAGAAAACAATGCCTTTGAAGTTTCTGCATAAGCTCTCTTAAATAGCTCTTCTGCTGACTACCTTTCTTGTACCTACCTGGGTAGGTCTTCATCATTAAGATGCCCCTCTTGACTGTAGCAGCCCACTGCAGTTCTTGCCTGAGAGCTCTGCCACCACTTTCATTGCTCGTACCCTCCTCCACCCTTGGAAAATACCCTCCAATTTTGGAAGGTATATTTGTTGGTAGCTGCTATTAACTACTCTGTGTGTGTGTGTAATTAGTCGAAGGGGACAAGACAACAGACATATTTTATCTGATATAGAGCACTAGCTAGCTACTTGAACTAATTCCTGGATAACTTTCCATTACTTTTAAGAGGGAAAGAAGGGACACATTTGCAGGTGTGACTTACTATTTTGAATCTGTGACAATCCTTAAGTGTTTGCTTGATTTTAATGCAGTATGTGGAGAATGTTGATTTTTAAAAATTAAATGATAACCTTTAGATGTATTATATTTCACTGCCTTCCAACCCGTTGAGCACCACAATGAAATGGGCACAGCAATTATTATTATTCCTATTTACAGATGAAGAAACTGGATATCAGAAAAGATAAATGATTTGGCATTTCTATGACTCGTAAGTACCAGGTCAATACTACAACCCAAGTTTCCCACTCCTAGTCCAATATTCTTTGTTGGGGAAGTTTTCACGTTGTCATCAAGATTACAAAACTAGGGTTGAGAAATCACTGCTCTAACTTCTGAATCCCCAGCCCCATCTCTCTTCTCACAAACAAATGGGATCCAGTTTTTTAGTAACCTTTTTAATCAAGTTTTGTTTTTGCTATTCCCACATTATTAATAAGACTATAAACTTCAGAACTAGGATTGTGGGGCAGCTAGGTGGCACAGTGGATAGAGCACCAGCCCTGAAGTCAGGAGGACCTGAGTTCCAATCTGGTCTTAGACATTTAACATTCCCTAGCTGTGTGGCCCTGGGCAAGTCACTTAACCTCAATTGCTTCAACAAAAAGAACTGGGATTGCTCCCTAATTTCAGCCTCTTCTAATAGCTGAGGAAATCAAAGCCCAAAGAAGAAAAATGTTGTTTCCCCCCCTTTTCTTCCCCCCCCCAACCAAGGTAACAAGAAGAAATCAGTTTTGGAACCTAGTTCTTTGGTTCTTTCTACTGTGTTCCAATTCTAAAAAAGTTCAGCTTTGTAAATTCAAGGCTGCTTTCTTTATGCCTTCTAAGAGAATGTCATAATGGCATTTTTATGAATTGAATTTCTGTTTTGTAGTCCAAGATTCAAGATTGGTAACAAACAATGTTGAGCCCACACAAACAGTATCTGGTTCTGCATCTGAGGAGATAATCAATGCTCTCCTGGAGGGATACAAATTCTCTTATCTAACAAAAGTATCTTCCAAGCACTGGAAAGTGTATATTGATACTGTACTTTAAAAGAGGGCTAACATTCTCCAATTGACAAATGGTCAAAAGATATGAACAGACAATTTTCAGACGAAGAAATTGAAACTATCTCCGGTCACATGAAAAGGTGCTCCAAGTCACTATTGATCAGAGAAATGCAAATTAAGACAACTCTGAGATACCACTACACACCTGTCAGATTGGCTAAAATGACAGGAAATGATAATGATAGCTGTTGGAGGGGATGTGGGAAAACTGGGACACTGATACATTGTTGGTGGAACTGTGAACGGATCCAACCATTCTGGAGAGCAATTTGGAGCTATGCTCAAAGAGTTATCAAACAGTGCATACCCTTTGACCCAGCAGTGTTTCTACTGGGCCTATATCCCAAAGAGATTTTGAAGGAGGGAAAGGGACCCACATGTGCAAAAATGTTTGTGGCAGCCCTTTTTGTAGTGGCAAGAAACTGGAAATTGAAAAGATGCCCATCAATTGGAGAATGGCTGAATAAATTATGGTATATGAATGTTATGGAATATTATTGTTCTGTAAGAAATGACCAACAGGAGGATTTCAGAGAGGATTGGAGAGACTTGCATGAACTGATGCTGAGTGAAATCAGCAGAACCAGGAGAACATTATACACAGCAACAAGACTATATGATGATCAATTTTGATGGACATGGTTCTCTTCAACAATGATGTGATTCAAACCAGTTGTGCTGCGATGAAGATAGTCATATACATCCAGAGAGAGGCCTGTGGGAACTGAGAGTGAACCACAACACAGCATTTTAACGCTTTCTGTGAATATTTCCATGCATTCTGTTTTCCTTCTTAGGTTGTTTTTTTTTCTTCTTCTCTTTCTAGATCTGATGTTTCTTGTGCAGTAAGATAACTGTATAGATATGTATACATGTATTGCACTTGTCATATAATTTATCCTATCTAGCATGTATTAGATTACCTGTCATCTAGGGGTGGGGGGCGGGGGGAGGGAAAGGAAAAGCTTGGGAAAAAAAGTTTTTTTTGCAAAGGTCAATGTTGAAAGGTCACTCATATGTTTTGCAAATAAAAAGCTTTATTAAAAAAAGAGGGCTAAATCAGCTCCCTTTTTGCATTAAGTATAAAGATTAGGCCCTCTACAATGGACTAAGACATTTTAAGGAGCAAAAGACTTAATCAGCATTATCGACATGACACTTTGATGTGTATCAACAGAGATGAATGTCATCCAAAGGTTCACTTGTGAACTACAGAACAAGAGCAGCAGAGAAAGTCCAAAGAACCAAGCAAAGTAAGAGTCATGTTTCTCAACCTAGTTATCAAAGTTGTCTGAAGTTCAGTTCTGAAAGCAGACATAGACTTAAGGTCTGAAGGCTAGGAATTTGGTTAATGAAATACCTGCCGGAAATATTCAGTCTCAGAAAAATATACAACTGGAACTAACAGAGGCTGAAGGTATTACATACAGTTTAGAGATACAGAAAAGGAGCCGAGTGGTAAAGTAGTTGGAATGCTCTACCCTATGATGTAATTCCATTGTTCTCTGCTAACTCCCCCCCTCCACTGCTATCTCCCCAAGAAAATAGCTACTAATTTTAAACAGCAAAGCAGCAGACAAGGACTTCAAGAATGTCTTCACTAGGCAATGCACTTTGTTCACTGTAAACAGCTACACATCACTACTTCAAATTGGAAGATAATGCTATGGATGATGATTGCACCTGGACAGAGTTGAAATGACTAATTTATGAGCCATAGTTTTCGTCACTGAGAACATGGAAAAGTTGTTCTTTGATTTGTGGCTGTCGTGGTCCTGTGCAAAATCTAAGACTCATTGTAACTCTGTGTCTGAGGTTCAAGCTTGATCTGATTTTTTTTTTCTAAGAAACAGCATCTGTTTCTCAAATGATCCAACCCAAACAATGTTTTCCAACAGTCTACAACTTCAGTAGAAACTCTCCTTCAGAATATCTTTAACCTATTTCTTCTGCCCTCTATATTTGTAATTGTAAAACTCCTATTTTTCCCATTACAAGTGAATGAGAACGAACACATGTATATGATTACAACCATAGGTGTTGGTAGCCTTTGGGAAAAAAACAAAACAAACAAACAAACAAACAAACAAAAAAAACCACTATCCAAATTGTAGCTATAAAGTAGGAACAGTTTCATTATTGGTTGATGCAATGATGTTACTTCAGTCATTAATATGGCAGCTCCAAAATGACATCATCAAAGAAAACTATGATTTGTCAAAATTCACAGAATTTTACAAAAGGACAAAACAAATGATGTCATTTAGTACAACACCTTCATTTTATGGGTAAGGAGAATGAGACCCTGAGAAATTAAGTAAGACTACTAAAAGCCACAAAGCTAGTTAATGATAGAGCTTGAACCCCATCTCCTGACTCCTCACTCAAAGCTGTTTTCCCCTACATCATGCCACCTCCTGAATGCTCAGGAAAGCATAGAAACATGCCAATCTTTTGCAGGAGTGGATATTGAGAACTGTCTTTACATGTATTTGGAAAAATAAAATGCTATTAAAATAAAAAGAAAAAAAGGGAAAAAACCATGCTAATTTTTACATTATGTTTTAGAAAGGCTTGGTTAAGTCAGTCTAGCACAATCATATATACAACTATTATTATGTACTACTCTTCTTAAAATACACCAAAGTGGGGAAAGAGAATTTTATTTTAGTTGTATCATTTAGAGCTCTTCCTTTCCCCCTATAATTTCTGTGATGCACTGCCCTTTTCATCAGAAGCATCCTGTGACATTTTCTAAAAATGGCTATGACCAAACTGCAGGCTTCCAAATAAATTTGATACAACAAAAACAGAAAATTTTCAACCTCAGAAACTAAAGTAATATTATAATTATTTTATTATAATATTTCTATTATAATATTATTAATGATATTAAGTCCCTCTGCAGACAATTTCTCTCACTTAGAAATTGATAATACAATAAAAATCATCAAACTGGAAGTTTGGTTATCTAATGATTATGATATTTAATGAATCAAAAGGGATGAGACTAGAAAAAAAAAAAGTGAAAACCTCAATGGCTATAAACTTCTCCAATTAGAAAGAGCGCTCAGCAAACAGGGATTGGAAAGGAAGAGTTCCAGTAACAAAGAATGGCAAATATATTCCTGCAACAATTAAAAAGATGTTTTCAAAGTTGCTATTACTTCTAAGAAATCATCCAACATAATTCTACTTTCAAAAGGATCCTAGTAATATTTCTGGGTGAGAATAGAGGAGAGTCGGGAAATAAGGAAAGGGACAGAAAGAAGATGAGACATAGACTAGTATTCAATTTGTAAGGTAGGAGAAGCTACTTTGATGTAAAAAAAAATAAATTTTATCTCACAGAGACTGAACCAGTTAATTAGCATTTTGTTAAATATGATTTCATTACAAAAGAAATAACAGCAGCCCTAAGATAGTATGCATAATGGGTCAATTTATTTAATAGTCTAACCTAACTTAAATTGGTCATTAAAAGGGAAGAGTTTTTAATTTCTTAATATTTTTTTCTTAATGATTATCCATTCTTTGATATACATATAACAATAATCCATGAAGAAGCAATAGAAATTCATGCCGAGAAAATAAAATTAACATATTTAAAAAAATACATAATGCTTTACTTTACTCACCATTCCATGGTTCAGCCAAGCAGGAATGAAATTATCAAGTAACTTTGGATAAACCATCTCTCTATCATAGATGTAGATGCTCCAAAACACAGTCACAACAAACTAGGAAAGGGACAAAAATAAATAAATAAATGAGTATAAATTGCACACAGTTTAATCAATTTCAACAAACATTTCTTAAGAGACCTATGCACAACACTGTGTTGGGCATTCAGGGACTTCATGGAACTTTCTTTCTAGTGAGAGATGTCAGATACAGAGATAACTAGAATGCAAAATAATGTACAATCATACAACATAAAGGAACAAAATATTTTAGAAAGGTGAAGAGAAATATGTGAGACTCATAGGGAAAAGATCATTGTAAACTGGTGGTACCAGGGAAGGTTTCAGAAAGGAGGTATTTATCCAGGATTTAAAAAGATACAAGTTGGCTAATGCAGGAATTTGTTTTGCTTAAATACATATATTTGTAGCAAGTTTTGTTTTTCTTCCTTTATCAAAGGGGAGAAGGGCAGGAGATGACAGGGAGATAATTAATTTTTTATTTTTTATTTTTTTAATTTCCAATTAAGTTTTGGTTTATTTTTTTTTATTTTTTTTAATAAAGCTTTTTATTTGCAAAACATATGAGTGACCTTTCAACATTGACCTTTGCAAAAAAAACTTTTTTTTCCCAAGCTTTTCCTTTCCCTCCCCCCGCCCTCCACCCCTAGATGACAGGTAATCTAATACATGCTAGATAGGATAAATTATATGACAAGTGCAATACATGTATACATATCTATACAGTTATCTTACTGCACAAGAAAC
>JAJPUD010021617.1:0-22783 GCA_023553655.1 Myrmecobius fasciatus | reverse complement strand
ATTAATTTTGAATCCTGCCACCTTGCTAAAGTTGTGAATTGTTTCTAGTAGTTTTTTAGTTGAGTCTCTAGGGTTCTCTAAGTATACCATCATGTCATCTGCAAAGAGTGATAATTTGGTTTCTTCATTACCTACTCTGATTCCTTTTATCTCTTTTTCTTCTCTTATTGCTAAAGCTAACATTTCTAATACAATATTAAATAGTAATGGTGACAGTGGGCAGCCTTGTTTCACTCCTGATCTTATTGGGAATGGTTTTAGTTTGTCTCCATTACATATGATGCTTGCTGATGGTTTTAAATAGATGCTACTGATCATTTTAAGGAAAAGCCCATTTATTCCTATACTCTCTAGTGTTTTTAATAGGAAAGGGTGTTGGATTTTATCAAAGGCTTTTTCTGCATCTATTGAGATAATCATATGGTTTTTGTTAGTTTGGTTATTAATATAATTAATTATGCTGATAGTTTTCCTAATATTGAACCAGCCCTGCATCCCTGGTATAAATCCTACTTGGTCATAGTGTACTATCCTGGGGATGACTTTCTGTAATCTCATTGCTAATATCTTATTTAAAATTTTTGCATCAATATTCATTAGGGAAATTGGTCTATAGTTTTCTTTCTCTGTTTTCACCCTACCTGGTTTAGCTATCAGCACCATATTGGTCTCATAGAAGGATTCTGGCAGTATACCTTCTGTCCCTATTTTCTCAAATAGTTTGTGTAGTATTGGAATTAATTGTTCTTTGAATGTTTGGTAGAATTCACATGTAAATCCATCTGGCCCTGGAGATTTTTTCTTAGGGAGTTGGTTAATAGCTTGTTCTATTTCTTTTTCTGATATGGGGCTATTTAAATAATTTATATTCTCTTCTGTTAACCTGGGCCATCTATATTTTTGTAGATATTCCTCCATTTCATTTAGATTATCAAACTTACTGGCATAAAGTTGGGCAAAGTAACTCCTAATTATTGCTCTGATTTCCTCTTCATTGGAGGAAAGTTCTCCCTTATCATTCTTGAGACTAACAATTTGATTTTCTTCTTTCCTTTTTCTTATCAAATTAACTAAAGGCTTATCTATTTTGTTGGTTTTTTCATAGAACCAACTCTTAGTTTTATTTATTAACTCAATATTTTTTTTTTTTTCAATTTTATTAATTTCTCCTTTTACTTTTAGAATTTCCAATTTGGTATTTAATTGAGGGTTTTTAATTTGTTCTTTTTCTAGTTTTTTTTTAATAATAAGCCCAATTCATTGATCTTTTCTTTTTCTATTTTATGCAAGTAAGCATCTAGAGATATAAAATTGCCCCTTATAACCGCTTTAGCCGTATCCCACAAATTTTGGTATGTTATCTCCTTATTGTCATTCTCCTGGATGAAATTATTGATTGTGTCTATGATTTGCTCTTTCACCCATTCATTCTTCAGGATTAGATTATTTAATTTCCAATTACCTTTTGGTTTATTTTCTCCTGGCCTTATATTGCATGTGATTTTTATTGCATCATGATCTGAAAAGGATGCATTTACTATTTCTGCCTTTCTGCATTTGATTTTGAGGTTTTTATGCCCTAACACATGGTCAATTTTTGTATAGGTTCCATGGACTGCTGAGAAAAAAGTAAACTCCCTACTGTCTCCATTCAACTTTCTCCATAGATCTATCATACCTAACTTTTCTAACAATTGGTTTATCTCCCTAGTTTCTTTCTTGTTTATTTTGTGGTTTGATTTATCTAATTCTGAGAGAGCAAGGTTGAGATCCCCCACTAGTATCGTTTGGCTGTCTATTTCTTCTTGCATCTCTCTTAATTTCTCCCCTAGGAATTTGGATGCTATTGCACTTGGTGCATATATATTTAGTATAGATATTGCTACATTATCTATGGTACCCTTTAATAAAATATAGTTTCCTTCCTTATCTCTTTTGATTAGATCTATCTTGGCTTTTACTTGATTTGAGATAAGGATTGCTACCCCTGCTTTTTTTTGTTCACCTGAAGCATAATAGGTCCTGCTCCAGCCTTTTACCTTCATCCTATATGTGTCACTAGAAACATTTCATTGTTGAAGAGAGACATGCCCATCAGAATTGATCTTCATATAGTCTCGTTGTTGCCATGTATCATGATCTCCTGGTTCTGCTCGTTTCACTCAGCATCAGTTCATGCAAGTCTCTCCAGGCCTCTCTGAAATCATCCTGCTGGTCATTTCTTACAGAACAATAATATTCCATGACATTCATATACCATAATTTATTCAGCCACTCTCCAATTGGTGGGCATCCATTCAGTTTCCAGTTTCTAGCCACTACAAAAAGGGCTGCCACAAACATTTTTGCACATGTGGGTCCCTTTCCTTCCTTTAAGATCTCTTTGGGATATAAGTCCAATAGAAATACTGCTGGGTGAAAGGGTATGCACAGTTTGATAACTTTTTGAGCATAGTTCCAAATTGTTCTCCAGAATGGTTAGATCCATCCCAGTTCCACCAACAATGTAGCACTGTCCCAGTTTTCCCACATCCCCTCCAACATTTGTCATTATCTTTTCCTGTCATCTTATCCAATCTGACAGGTATGTAGTGGTACCTCAGAGTTGTCTTAATTTGCATTTCTCTGATCAATAGTGATTTGGAGCAACTTTTCATACGACTAGAAATAGTTTTAATTTCATCATCTGAAAATTGTTCATATCCTTTGACCATTTATCAGTTGGAGAGTTAGCCTTTTATTTTTCAAAATACATGCAAAGATAGTTTTTAACATTAACCCTTTCAAAACTTTGTGTTCAAATTTTTCTCCCTCCGTCCCTCATAGACAGCAAATAATCCAACATAGGTTTAACATGTGTAATTCTTCTAAATATATTTCCACATTTGTCATGCTGTGCAAGAATAATCAGATCAAAAGCGGGAAAAATAAGAAAGAAAAACAAGCAAACAAACAACAACAACAACAAAAAGTGAAAATACTGTAGTAATCCACATTCAGTTTCCATAGCTTTCTCTCTGGATGCAGATGCTTGTCTCCATCACAAATCTGTTGGAATTGCCTTGAATCAGCTCATTGTTGAAAAAATCCAAGTTCACTTGCCATCTAGGAGAGGGCATGAGAGAAAGGAAGGAAAATTGGAACAGGATTTTGCAAAGGGTAATGTTGAAGAATTATCTATTGCATATATTTTGAAAAATAAAAAACTTTAATAAAAAGATTAATTCATCAATTTAAAAACAAAAAAGAAAAAAAAAAAGAGCCAAGTCCATCACAGCTGATCATCACATAATCTTGTTGCTGTGTACAATGTTCTCTTTGGTTCTTCTCACTTCACTTAGCATCAGTTCATCTAAGTTTTTCCAGACCTTTCTAAAATGAGCCTGTTCATCATTTCTTTTTTTTTATTAATACTTTTTATTTGCAAAACATATGTATGGGTAATTCCTAAACATTAACCCTTACAAAGCTTTCTGTTACAAATTTTTCCCCCCTACTCCCCACCCCTCCCCTAGATAGCAGGATATCCACTACATGATAATTATGTTAGAATACTTAAATCCAAATATATGTATAGTTATTGCCACACATCATTTTTTGTTCAGGAGAAATCGTATCTATAAGAGAGAATAATTCGATAAAGGAAATAAAATGCAAGCAAACATCAATAGAGCTGTTCATCATTTCTTATAGAGCAATAATATTCCACTGCATCCATATGCCATAATTTATTCAGCCATTCCCCAACTGATGGGCATCCACTCAGTTTCCAGTTCTTTGCCACTTCAAAAAGGGCTACTACAAACATTTCTGTACTTATAGGTTGTTTTCCCCTTTTTATAATCTCTTTGGGATACAGAGCCAGTAGAAACACTGCTGGATCAAAGTGTATACAGTTCTATAGCCCTTTGGGAATATGGAAAAGAAAATCTTACAAAAATGAATGTTGGAAACTATCTTTACATGTATTTGGAAAAGTAAAATACTATTTGGGGAGGAAAGAACATTTTATGAAATGTACTATGTACAAAGTAATAGCAATATTTCAGAATGATTAGCTGTGAATGATTACTAATCTCAGTAATACAGTGATCCAAAGCTACTATGAAGGACTTATGATGAAAAATGCTATCCATACCAAAGAGTGAGAACTGATTGTATCTGAATACAGTTTGAAGCATACTTTTTTTTTTCATTTTATTTTTCTTGAGGGTTGTTTTTTATTGGTGGGGAATGGAGAGTTATGTTTTCTTTTTCAATGGAAATCTTTGTATAACTTCATATGTACCTTCTCAATGGGAGGTGGGGTGGGAGGAAGGGAGGGATCAAATCTGGAACTCAAAATTTTAAAGACAAATGTTAAAAGTGATTTTTCATCTAATTGGGAAAAATAAAATTTCAAATTATAAAAATAAGAGAGCACTTTAGGGATTAGATATTAACCTCAGTTGTTAGGTCATTAACTTATGTTTTTTGTTATCTTAGATTATCCAGAAAACTGTAATTCCCTTACGTCAAATGCTAACTCCTATTTTGAGGAGGTTTGAGAAGTCATAAGGATCAGAGATGTAGTCTTCCAGTTTGTTGATTATATAACCCAGATGTCAAATTTTGTTAAAAACGTATGTGTAAAAAACCTAGGTGGTGCAGTGGATTGAGCACCTGAAGTCAGGAAGACCTGAGTTCAAATCTGGTCTCAGACACTTGACATTCCCTAGCTGTGTGACCCTGGGCAAGTCACTTAACCTCAATTGCCTCAGCAAAAAGCAAAAAACAGAAAACCAAAAAACCTATGTGATCTGTCAAAAATTTTAACATAATTAGCATGTATTAGACTTCCTGCCATCTAGGGGAGGGGGTGGGGGATAGGAGGGAAAAATTTGTAACAGAAAGCCTTGCAAGAGTCAATGTTGAAAAATTATCTATGCATATTTTTTTTCAAATAAAAAGCTTTAATTAAAAAAAAAAAACCTATATGTAAAGCATTGAAAAAAAAATCCCTGCCTACAAAGAGCTTATATTTAACAAGAAGAATGAAACCCATAAACATGTGTATGTGTAGATTGTGCAGTTTAGAGAAAACATTAAAAATTAAAGCAAACAGTAGATAGAGGCTTTTTAAAGGAGGTGTCACATGAGTGGAGACTTGAAGGAAGCTAAGAATTCTAAGAGGCAGAAGTAAGGAGCATTCCAAGAATCAGGGAAAGTATTTACAAAAGCACCGAAGTAAGGTAGAGAATGCTGAGTTTGAGAAACAGTAAATAGGGCCGTCTGGCTAGAATACAGAATTCTACAAGGGAATATTGATCAATAATTCAAGGAAAGTAGTTTGGGGCCAGATTGTGAAGCACTTAAGTGAAAAGGTGAGGAATTTTTATCCTAAAGGAGTTAGGGAATAATGTGGTTGGACTTTTGCTTTAAGGGGATAATTCTGTAGTCATGTATGAATGGTAGATGGAAATAGGATAAGATCAGAAGATGGGAGTCCAGTTAGGTTTGACAAATTGGGACTGGGAGAGAGGTGATGAGGCTACTGGAAATACGAGCAGAGAGAAATATATATATGAATGGTAAAGGCATCATAGAAAGATCAAATGTAGCAACTGCCTGGATCTTCCAAAGGGGCAACATAGAGGGAAAAGATAGGGATGACTCCAAGGTTGTAAAGCCTTAGTAACTGGGAGGATGGTGCTATCTTTGATAAAAAAAAAAAAAAATTAGGGAAATTCTTAGGAGCACTTTATACCATCACCTTAATATTAATAATAACAGCTGAAATTTACAGGGTGCTCAAGATTTTCTTTGTGTGTGTATATGTGTGGGGAGTTAGGGTTAAGTGATTTGCTCAGGGTCACAAAGCTAGGAATTGTTAAATGTCTGAGGTTAAATTTGAATTCAAGTCCCCCTGACTTCATATAGTCAGGCACTCAAGGTATTTTTTTTTCCTTATTTGCATATAGTTCCACTTCCTTTTCATAATTTCATTTGTTTTGTTGTAGTCACTCACTGTAGAAAACTATAGTTTTCTTTTGATTCTGCTTATTTTACTTTGCATCAATTTACATAGATCTTACCACTATACACCTCTCAGACTGGAAAAGATAATGATGAATGTTGGAGGGAATATGGGAAAATTGGGACACTGATACATTGTTGGTGGAACTGTGAATGGATCCAACCATTCTAGAGAGCAATTTGGAACTATGCTCAAAAAGTTATCAAACTGTGCATACCCTTTGATCCAGCAGTGTTTCTACTGGGCTTATATCCCAAAGAGATCTTAAAGGAGAGAAAGGGACCCACATGTGCAAAAATGTTTGTGGCAGCCCTTTTTGTAGTGGCAAGAAACTGGAAACTGAATGGATGCCCATCAATTGGAGAATGGCTGAATTAATTGTGGTATATGAATGTTATGGAATATTATTGTTTGGTAAGAAACAGCCAGCAGGATGATTTCAGAGAGGCCTGGAGAGACTTGCATAAACTGATGCTGAGTAAAATGAGCAGAACCAGGAGATCATTATACATGGCAACAACAAGACTATATGATGATCAATTCTGATGGACATGGCTCTCTTCAGCAATGATATGTTTCAAACCAGTTTCAATTGTTTAGTGATGAAGAAAGCCATATAAACCCAGGGAGAAGCCTGTGGGATCTGAGTGTGGAACACAACAACATTTTCATGCTCTCTGTTGATGTTTGCTTGCATTTTGTTTTCCTTCTCAGGTTTTTTTTTTTTTTCTTGTATCTTTGATTTTTCTTGTACAGCAAGATAACTGCATAAATATGTATACATATATTTGATTTGTCATATATTTTAACATAACATGTATGAGACTACCTGCCATCTAGGGGAAGAGGTGGGGGGAAGGAGAGAAAAATTTGGAACACAAGGCTTTGAAACGGTCAATGGTGAAAAATTATCCATGCATATGTTTTGCAAATAAAAAGCTTTAAAAAAAAATTTATATAGATCTTATTGTGTTTCTGCAAATAGTTCATGCTTGTCATTTCTCAGTACCAAATATATCTGGATGATCTTGTCTTATCTGAAAAGATGTTGGAAGGATATAAGAAGAGAAAGGGAGAAAAAAGAATGGACTCTGAACAGGCAGGATCAGTCACTATCTGGCTAAAATTACTGAGAGCTGGAGGTATTAATAGGGCACATTACTACTACTAGAAATTTGTGAAAAACTATGAAACCATAATTTAATAGCCTCTCAAAAAACCAACCTCATTCTAGTTCCAAAGAAAGGCAGTCAGAGAGAAGAAAAAGAAGAGACAGAAAGAGCAAGAGGAGAAAGAGGAGGATCAGAAGGAAGAGGTGGGGAGCCAAAAAAGGAAAAGAAGAAATGAAAGGGAGATGAAGAGAAAAATAGAGACAGAAAGAGACAGCCACTTTTCCCTATTTCATATCAGAGCTGTAAGTCTCAGAAAAATCCTTTTCTCCAGCTACTATTCCCAAGTGATGAGTGGTAAAGAAATTACACAGGAAGGAATGTTTTGTTTTGGTTTTTCAATTCCTTTGCAAATTGGTCCTAATCAATTTAAAAAAAAAAAATTCAATGTATGGTTCCTATTTGATCTTTTAATAAAAGTTTTCAGGAAACTAGATAAAAATTTATAATTATCCAAATACAAATGATGTGATTACTCAAATGCTTCTTTGAATTGAATCCTAATCTGTGTGAATCTAGAAATGAATAGGAAATATGCTACAACTGCATCCTAATCCTTACATTTACTATATGCCATTTACTGTATGTATGTAACTTCTGTATATATATATATATAAACTGAGATGCAATTACCAGTCACTGTGTTCACCATGGGAAATGGGATAGTGGAGAGCTTTTCCTCTTTCTTTTCTTCCTGATTTTACACTATAATAATGTAGAGAAACAGTACTTATTTAACACATTTCTATTTTCCTCCGAGAATCTGCTTTCCACAATTAAAAGGTTACAAAGCAGATGTACAGACAGAAAAACCTTAAAATTTTTGTTGTCTTTTGATTTTTCTATTGCTAACATATTCTTTGATCTTCTCTTGCAAGCATTGCATGCATAAAAAAAGAAAATAATTTAGTAAAACCAAAAAACATCAAACATCTAAGTTTATATACATAGTATTCCACCTGAAGTGTCTCACATTCAAAGAAGGGAAGGGGGTATTTTTTTTTTTCAATTCTCCAAGGTTGTTTGGCTATTATAATTACATAGTATTTGTTTGACATTTCCATTCTTTTCATTTATACTGTTTTAGTCATTGTATATGTGGTTTTTAGTCACAGCTTCTTTACGAGGTTGAATTTTTGATCCTAAATATGACTTTATATTTAACTCTATTAAATTTTATTTTATTAGGTTCAATTCCTCATTCTTAGATCAATACTTTTTTGTATCCTAATTCTGTTTCCCAACATTCTTGTCAGTTTGATAAGGATGGCATCTAATATCTACACTTCTAAATCACTTATAAAAAATTTTAAACAACAGGAGCAATGACAGGTATGTGACCTCTTTCCAAGCTGGCATAATACAATTCAGTTTTGGTTATTGAATTATAACATTAATAGAACATGTTAGCAGAACAGCTAAACTATTCACAAACTATTCTTTTCTTTCTAAAATGATAAAGTGATCTTTTTTTTCTTTCATTTTTTTTATTAAAGTTTTTTATTTGCAAAACATATGTATGGGTAATTCTTCAGCATTGACCCTTACAAAGCTTTCTGTTACAAAATTTCCCCCCTAGATGGCAGGAAGTCTACTACATGTTAATTATGTTAAAATACTTGACAAATCCAATATATGTACACATATTTCCACACTTATCTTGCTGTGCAAGAAAAATCATGTCTACAAGAAAAAAAAATCTGAGAAAGGAAACACAATGCAAGCAAACATCAATAGAGAGCATGAAAATGTTATGTTATAGTCTACATTTCATATCCCTCTCCTTGGGTGTATATGGCCTTCTTCACTGAGCAATTAGAACTGGTTTGAAACATTTCATTGTTGAAGAGAGCCTTGTCTATCAGAATTGATCATCATATAGTATTGTTGTTGCCGTGTATAATGATCTCCTGGTTTTGTTTGTTTCATTCAGCATCAGTTCATGCAAGTCTCTCCAGACTTCTCTGAAATCATCCTGCTGGTCGTTTCTTATAGAACAATAAAGTGATCTTTTTTTAAAACCAGCTTAGTTTCTTTAGTTATTCTCTCTGCAGCATGTGTATTTGTAATGTTAAAGTTTAAGATTTTAGAAAGAGTAATAAATCTGGAACAATTGCTTAATTATACAAATAGTAGATATTGGGAGATGATTAAAGGAATCTTAACACTAACATTTAAAGGATTAATTTTGTAGTTTCCAGTTTTATAACAACAATTAAACCTCCATTATCCAGAAAAATACACATCTAAATTAAAATGTAATTGCAATAGTGACTTTAATACAAAAGATTTTCAGTGAAAGCAATTATCCAGTAACACTGTCATCATTTAAAATACCTCATATATATTTTTATATAACATGGTACTTAGATCACAACATGCCATAAAGATTTAAGACAGAAGAGAGTTTTCTCTCTAATTCTCCAAATGTGGATAATTCTGGGTGGTATTAGTAGACAGACAATTCTTAGCCATACAGACCTTAAAGTATGAAGCAAGAAATGAAGCTCAATTTATGAAATTTAAGTTCCAGACTCAATGTGTGCAGGCAAAATGCCATGAATTGTAATTAACCAAGTTCTCCTCACTCTATCCTAACAACTATTGAACATGTAAGATCATATAGGATAAGAAATAGGACTTCAGATCTCTCAGTTATATCAGTGAATAGTGGTAATGCAAATAGGAGGCATCAAATCTTTTTGGATGGGAGGCCTGCTTAAAGCAATTCAATACAACTTCTTTGCTTTTATTAAATTCAACAAGTGCCATTTCTCTTAGATCATTCCAAAACTATGAGCCAGTGACATCACCACTGTAAGAGGTCTGCTACAATGATGCAAAAACAAAAACAAACAAACAAAAAAAAAACCAGCCTAGTATCTGTTGTCTAGGAGTGTACAGTCTAAGAGGGGTGATATGACACATACAAGGAGAATAATAAGAAAAGTTCCACTATAACAGGAGCAAAGGACAGATAGAGATAAATCACTTTCATCTGGGGAGAGGTATCTGAGCAGAATTCTTATCAAAGTGACTTGTTCTAGTTCAGTCCCTATCTGGATGAAGATCTTGAGTTTCAGAGAATTTAAGTAATTTCCAAAGTCACAAAGAAAGTTAGTTGCAGAGTGAGGATTTAAATCCAGATTCTGTGATTTGGAAGGTTTTTGTTGTTGTTTTTTTTAATTTTGTTAAATTGATGTGGAAGACTGCAGGAAGAAATCAGGAACAGTTCGTAGGATCACACTAATTGAAACAATGTTGGAAGAGTAGGTTGGAGCTAGATTGTAAGGGGCCTTCAAAGCCAGCCAGGGAATAGGTAATGGGAAGTTAACTGAAAAATTTTAAACCAAGGGAATATCAAAAGCAGCATCTAATTAGAAAGATAAATTTGTAAGGAGAGTGAAAGATGGAGTGGAGAGTTGAAGAAAGAAAGCAGTATCCTAAATTGGAAAGAAAGTATAGTGAAAAGATCCCCAGATTTAGGGTCAAAAGACATGGTTTTGAATTCTGGCTCCTGGTTGTTTTTTTTTTTTTTTTTTTTTTCTTTTTACTATAAGTGGTACCAAACAAATCACTCTGGAACTGTTTCTTCATCTATAAATAAGCTGATTGGTCGCTAGATGATTTCTAAGGTTCCTTCTGGTTCCAAATCTTATATTTTATGCATTTAGCAGGCTATAAGAATAGACCAAAAAAAGCAGTAATGAGAGGCCTGAGTCAGAATGAAAGTTGGCTAAGTAAAGAGATGATAGAAAGAAGGGAAAGAGTTGTGGAAATCGAAATCCACATCACGGGGCAAGTCATCAATTACTAGGTTTCCAGCCTAGGAAGAAACAGTATTACCCACAAAAACTGGGGAGATGGAAGGAGGTGCATCCATGATACTTAATTCATTGTTTGCATTAGCAATAGTCTACAATCATACCTTCTCTCCCCCCCCCACTTTTAAAAATTTTCCTACGTTCTGAGTACCCACAAACCTCCATCTTCAATTCAGTAGAAGGTAAGGCCAATCACTAAAGGGTTTCAGACTTAGAAAAGAGAACCCGAGAAAATTTAATTCAGTTTCCCCAGTCTACAGATTATTAAACTGGGTCACAAATAAATGAAGTGACTTTTCTGAAGTCACACAGAAAGTGCCCAGAAAAGCGATACTTTTCACAACGGCGACTGTGTCCTTATTTTTAAGAATAATAATCACCTTTCAAGATTTTACTATTTTGTGCGTCACTTTCACCCAGTTGGGCCTCCAGTTTGCTAACAATTCTCGGATCGCACTTCGGACAAGCTTTGGAAGAGCAGCCCTTCTCCTAACAAAGCGCATACCAAATTTGACCTGGGAGGGTTCCGGAGGCCCCCACCCTTCCAGGAAAACTACGGCTTTGGGGCGATCACGCCTACAACTCACCCAAGCCCCTTACCAGAGCACCACAAGACTTCGCCTAAGGTAAGGAGCTTCCCGGGCAGACAACCTAATCTTAGTGCGCAAAGCCCGAGGGTATTCACTCAGTCCGCAGAAACTAAACCCTGTCTCTTTAAGCTCTCAGAATTGATGTGCTGAGAGAGTTACCAGTCTGTCCCCGCCCGCCTCCTTCTTCTCCTCCCCCCTCCCTCGAGTTTCAGGTGAATGGGTCACTGGAGGCGGCGGCGCCACACCTGCTCCTTCTCGCCCCCTCCTCTTCCCCTTCCTTTCCTTCTTCCCTTTGCAATATTAGCAGCGGAGGTCTCCGGAGTTTCCAGCGCGCGTGTGGAAGCTCACAGGTGGGAACTGCTTTGTTGGGAAGGGGCTGGGTGGGCTGCAGCCCGAGGGAACCCCAGTTTAGGAACTGGTGCTGCGCATGCCCGGGGGCTAGGTGTGGGGAGTGGGAAGAAGGAGGCGGTGGCCAGGGAGAAGCCCCATTCTCCCGCCGCCTGCTCACGCTGAGAGCCAGGGATAGGCAGAGTCAGGTGCGCTGGGGCAAGTGAACTCGGTCTCCTAGTGCGCCCCTAGTACGCCCGGCGCGGGGACTGTGAATGGGGGTGAGAAGGGGTCTTACGTGCATTTCTTCTTCTTGGAGTCTGGAAGGACTAAACATGCTTCCTCTGGAGAGCTCGGTCGGCTGTAAAAAAGAGTGTGGAGGGGGGTGCCTTTGGCCCCTAGGTTTCAGAACTAGACTAAAACTCCAGAGGAGCGGGTTTTGGGGTTGCTTGAAGAGGTTTGGGCTTGAAAAGGAAAGCGGCGGAGGGGCTCTGGGAGGTGGAGAGAATGGAAGCGGGAGCCCCCCCACTCCGACTCCACCCAGAACTAATTTGGACCCCTGTGGTGCTCAGAGGGTGTTTTGGGTGAGTGTGTGCGTTTGTGTTAGCGTGTAAGTAAAAACCTGCTGCCTGCTGTCTTCAGCTGAAATATTTAAAGCCACTCCCAGTCTTTCAGCAAAAAACTTTTCATTTTTCCTGGGTTATTGTGGTTTTCTTGTCACAGTAAGTCCTGTTTGGGAGTCTTCTCAGGAAGAGGAAACTCGGGCTGCGCTCGTTCGGGGCCGCAGTGCCAACGGTTGCCGTTTAGGACTAATGGGGAGCAGGGGTGAGTTGGGGGGCGTCCTGTTCTCTCTCCAGCCCTTCTGGTTGGGACTCAGATGAAACCTGTGAAAAGGAGACCGACCAGGAGAGTTTTGGAGAACCTGAATAAGGTCTTAGATGTTTGGTCTGTTTTTTTGTCTTGAGGAATAGGCAGTCTTGGGGAAGCGTAGTAGTGGAGGTGGCGGCGCGCCCGAGTGTAACTGGGATTATAGTTTGGTTTTAATTTGTGTGAAAGGAGATTTAATTTATGTTTACATAGTTAGTTAATAACTTGGGTGTAGATACTGCTTCGTTTTGAGAGTGTAGATTTTGAATCCTCAACGCCTGACTTACAGAAAGTGCTTAATAAATGTCCGATTGCTTGGAGAGTGTAGAGGAGAAATAATGTGGATGTGCCTTGGGAATCTTTACCCACCGTCACTTATTAGCAAGATGATTTTATGTTAGACTCTCACCCTTTCTTTTATCATATTTGTACAAAGTAGGGTTAGGATTATGTTTCTTTGTGTTACCGAGATAGAGCTTTTAAAAACACATGGAAGTATTAGAATTAGTATTAGAAATGTCCATATTTTGATTTTGACCAGTTTTCATAGGTTGATTGGTTGGATTTGCTAAGTTTTTTTTTTATATGAGTTCTAAATCAGGCCCCTAACTGACCATAAGATATGTTGTCTGTTTTCAGGGGAAGTTGGAAGAAATGGGTTGAGAGGCTAAATTCTAACCAAAATGGCTTCTTCACTCACTAATCCTTCTATTCTCTGTTAACTGGTCTTATCTAGGTAAATGTCCATGCAGGACAGAATGAGGACATATGAGGACAGAAAAGATATTTTCTTGGCAAATATGGGTTCACTTACCTCTTAAAACATGATGTTTAAAATTCTTGGAATACTCAAGTACTTCTCAGTTTACGTGATGGGGGAGAGGGAATTACTCCTCCCCCTCCAGACTGTCTTCTAGTATTTATTGTTTACTGTATGTTAGGCACTCTGCCAAGTTCTGGTATACAAAGAAAAGCAGTGGCATTGTACCTACTCCGTGGTAGCTCACATTTTAATGGAGAACATGCAAACTAGTGTGCATATTAGGCAAATAGCTAAGTAGTAAATAGGTGTTGGTAATCAAGGGAAGGCACTAGCAGAGGGGGAAATCAGGAAAGAGGTCTTGCCAAACACTTTGGGAAGTCAAAATTTCTCAAGATTGAGAAGTCTAGCTCTACAAGAAATCTGTAAATCTGAGGTACTCATAAGTATGATACAGAGAAAATTCTTATAAACCAAAATCAAATTGACAGAGAAATACTTGTACTGGCAGAAACTAAGGCCCCAAATATATAGCTTATAAAACCTAAATGTTAATAATGAGTTATTAATAATCTGCTACAAAATCCTGTAAATTTTCAGCATATTCACATACAATTTTTTAAATTTAAAGGTGTAGCCAATATTTAGTAGTAGTATTTAGTAGTGCGTATTAAATGTGCCCACAAAGACCACTATGGTATATGTTTTCATTGTAATTTTCTCAGAAGATTTAAGTTACCATTTAAAAAGCACTAGATAAAAGAAACAACCTCCAGACCCTAAACACTTAAAGACTGTAGCCATAGTTTATGGCAGAATTAAGAAACCCCTCATTGATCACTCAACAAGCATTTATTGCGCATCCACGAGATATGTCAGGAACTTAGGGATACAAAGAAAGGCAAAAACAGTTGCTGTTCTCTAGGAGCTCATAATTTTTTTTGGAGAAACAAATGCAAATGACTGTACTTTTAAGAGATGAATCAATGTATCTTTTTTTAAAATTTATTAATACTTTTTATTTGCAAAACATGTATGGGTAATTCCTAAACATTAACCCTTACAAAGCTTTCTGTTACCAATTTTTCCCCCCTACTCCCCACCCCTCCCCTAGATGGCAGGATATCCACTACATGATAATTACGTTAGAATACTTAAGAAATCAAATATATGTATAGTTATTGCATCATTTTTTGTGCAGGAGAAATCGTATCTACAAGAAAGAATAATCCAATAAAGGAAATACAATGCAAGCAAACATCAATAGAGAACATGAAAATGTTATATTGTGGTCCACATTTCACATCCCTCTCTCTGGGTGTATATGGCTCTCTTCACCGAACAATTGGAACTGATTTGAAGCATTTCTTTGTTGAAGAGAGTTATGCCCATTAGAACTGATCCTCATATATTATTGTTGTTGCTGTATATAATGATCTCCTGGTTCTGCTCACTTCACTGAGCATCAGTTCATGCAAGTCTCTCCAGGCCTCTCTGAAATCGTCCTGCTGGTCGTTTCTTACAGAGCAATAATATTCCATAACATTCATATACCATAATTTATTCAGCCATTCTCCAATTGATGGGCATCTACTCAGTTTCCAGTTTCTAGCCACTACAAAAAGAGCTGCCATAAACATTCTTGCACATGTGGGGCCCTTTCTTTTATGATTTCTTTGGGATATAAGCCCAGTAGAAACACTGCTGGGTTAAAGGGTATGCATAGTTTGTTAACTTTTTGAGCATAGCTCCAAATTGCTCTCCAGAATGGTTGGATCCGTTCACAGCTCCACCAACAATGCATCAGTGTCCCAGTCTTCCCACATCCCCTCCAATATTCGAGAAGAATCAATATATCAATATGATATAAAAGATAATCTCAGAGGAAGAGGCATAGTTGCCACAACAGAAAAGGCATTCTGTAAAAGGTGACAATTTTACTAAGTCTGAAAAACCAAGAGATGGAAGTGAATAAAGAAAATATTTGAGACCTGGGAGATATTCTGTGAAAAGGTAGAAATGGGGGGGGGGGGAGATGGGTGTGTCCTCTCTGGGAACAGCTAGTCAGCTATTGTGATTGGATTGTAGAGTATATGGAAGAAATAGAAGTCTAAGAAGATTGGAAATAGAGAAGGGGTCAAGAAGATCTTTAAATGCCTCAGGACTTGATTCTAGAGATATGGGTAGGGGGCAGTATCTGAGTGCCAGAGACTTATACTTTAAGAAAGTCATTTTGACAATTGAATGAAAAAATTGGATTGGAGAGAGAAAGAAGGCAGGATAGCAGTGACAAGGCAATTTCTATATTCTGCATGGGAGATGATGAGAGTCTGAACTAGGAAGGTGAAAACCAGGGATGTGATGGTTCAAACAAAGTGAGACAGTTAATTGGATTTTGTCATGGGTTAGAGTAACAAGGCTTTGAGCTGAAGTCATATGGGAAGAGCCGAGGAGCTGAAATGATCCCACAGGGTAAAACGGTTAGAAAAGGACTCCTTTCAGGCAGGAATCTTTTTCCTTAAATAAATAACTAATTCCTTAATATCTGTATTAAATAGCTTCTTAAATTCAGCCCAGTCTCCTAGCCTAACATCTTTTTGGATCCTGACTTTTTTTTTTTTTTTTTTTTTAAGCTATCCCTCTTGGTTTTCTGTCATCTATAAATTTGCTAAGTTTATTTATCATTGTATTCAAACCATTGACAAAAATATTAAATATAAGAATCAGGCATTGATACTTGAAATCTATAGGAGATGTAACATTAAATCATTCATTTACTACTCCTTGATCCAGCTCTTCAACCATTGTACTTCTACTAATTGTAGAATTACAATTATTACAATAATTAGTAGAATTCAACTAATTGTACTTTCTGTAGCCTGAATCTTTCCATTTTTCCATAAACCTAGTATGATATAGTTTATTAAATGCTTTGCTGAAATCTAGAACCTTAGATAAATTCTCTCAAAAGCATGTCAAGATCTACCAGTTTAGCAACTGTATCAAAAAAATGTTGGTCCAGCATGACCCGTGGTCTGAGTAAAAGCAACATAGACTTTTAACGATCACTGTTTCCTTTTCTAGATGAGAACTAACCAATTCTCTGATATGTTCTACAGTTTTGTTAGGAATTAAAATCAAATTCATTAACTTCAGTTTAAAGAAGCACATGTGCTTCTCTAGTCATATGCCTCTCCTTTTTCTCTGAGTTTTCACTGGCGTGATTCAGCTGTCATGTTAGGTAAGTTGTTTCATCCCCAAGAATGTAGTTCGTTTGGACCAGGTGACTTGAAATCATAAAGGTTAGCCAGATACTTTTTCTTATCTCTTTCAATAAGATCTTAATACTCAGGTTTGACCATGCCTTTCTCCCTTTTCAGTAAACTCCTATTGCTCTCTTTTATTTCTGGGATTAAAAAACCTGCCAAATCCTCAGTTTCACCTTAAAATTTGTAATAGCTTTTTATTTTTTCAAATAACATGCAAAGATAGTTTTCAACATCTTTATTTTTTTTAAATAAAAGCTTTTTATTTTCAAAATACATGCAAAGAAATTTTTACCATTCACCCTTGTTCCATTCACACCTTTTGTTCCAAATTTTTCTCCTTACCTTGTCCCCTAGCTAGCAAGCAATCTACTATTGGTTAAGCATGTGTAATTTTTCTAATCATATTTCCATATTTGTCATGCTTTGAAGGAAAAATCAGATCAAAAGGGAAAAAAAATAAGCAAACCAGTACCACCACCACTACTACCAAAGTGAAAATACTATGCTTTCATCCACATTTGGTGTCCATAGTTTTCTCTGGATGCTGATGGCTCTTTCCATTACAAGCCTATTGATCATCACATAATCATGTTGTTGCTGTTCTCTTGGTTCTACTCACTTTGCTTGGCCATTATTTCTTATAGAACAATAATATTCTGTTACATTCATATACCATTACTACTCAGCCATTCCCCAACTCAGTTTCACTTTTAAAACCCTTTTACCATTTCGGCCCCTTGTTATCTTTCCAGGCTTCTTAATTCTTTACTCTGCTTCATGTACAATTTGATCCAGTGACACTGGCTTCCTTACTATTCCTTGTACGAGACATTACATCTCTCAACTTCATCTGTTTTCTTTCTTTTTTTTAATGGTGCTCATTTTAAATAGCTTTTTATTCTTCAGGACAAGATTTGCATTTCTACCTGTCTATCATACCGATAAAGTACAGTGGCCTTGTGTATAGATTTGAATTTTTCTGTTTTTAAAAAGTTGCTTTCTGGTCCATTTAGTCAATCTTTTAAGTGGTGGATCCAGGAGGTAGACATACAGATTACTCTTTACCTGAGTGGTAAGGGTAGCTAAATGGTACCGTAGTACATAGAGTGCCAGGCCTGGAGAGGAAGATCTGAGTTCAAATCTAGCCTCAGACACAAGCTGTGTGACTCTGGGCAAGTCATGTAACCTATTTGCCTCAGTTTCCTCATCTGGAAAATGAGCTGGAAAAGGAAATAGCAAATTACTCCAGTATTTTTGTCAAGAAAACCCCAAATGAGGTCATGAAGAGTCAGGCACAACTTTGCACAGCAACAACAAAACCATTTGAGTGTCTGCCAAGCATGCCTCTTCCTCTTCCTGGCATGATCTCTGAATCCTTGTATAACTTATTTATGAGTTATGATATGGTTGAAGACATTTTCTAATTCTACCCTATTGCTGCTCAGTTTCTTCCTTCTCAACATTCAGGTTCTTATCAAGCTAGTTGATTATTTCATTATACTTGTCACTGTATTTCTGTTTTGTCTTCATCAACCCTGCCTTTGAGTTTCTCATCTAATAATCTTCATGTTGAAAATATAAGCAATTCTCTATTCAGAAAACACTGGTGACTCTCTATTACCTCTAGGATCAAAAAACCAACAAAACCCCCTCAGATTCACTTTTTATATCATCTGTCTTGTTTATCTACTTTTTCTTGACTTAATGTCTTCTTTGCTCAGATGATGTCTTTGTCATTCATAATGTTCTTATGCATAGCAGATACATGGAAGATGCCATTTGTACCAATGTTAATGATTATTTCAACCTGAGAAACACCCTTGGAGGCAGGGAAATTCTTGTGAGCCCAAATTTACTTAGGTTGTATCCTTGGTATTTGTTCTCTGAATAAGCACACCAGGCTGGTGTAAAAATCTGTATCCACTTTGGATTGATGGCAGGGTTGTACGGCATTCCAGTACCAATTATTAAAGCACAGATTAGTGCTTGACTCATTGCTTTGTTCATTTCCTGAACTTAAGAATGTCCTCAAGAAAATGTTAATATGCAATTCAAACTTAGAAATATGTTGTGAACATATTCTTTCTTCTCTCCCCTCCCCTCCCCCCATGAAAGGCTAGTTGTTAATTATTTACTAGAACACCCCAGGATGGTGGTATTCTTGTTTCTGCCTGCAGTTTCCAAACTAAGAAGAGTGACATCTAACTACAGCCAGTTCTGGATAGCTGCCTCATAAACCACAGACTTTTCAGGAGGGATATTCTTGTATAGCTCTTTGCCATTGAAGATGTTCTATAGATGATGTCATAGACCTATGACTTAATCTGCCTTTTAGAGCTTTTTCCAATGTGCCATGGAAGGATTTAGCGCCTCAAAATAGGCACAGGTGATAGAAGTATAGAAGTTGTTACCTTCATAGAGAGGGTCAATCTCAATATTGGCCTTGGTAAGAGAAGAAAGGATATACTTTGCAAGTTCACTGAACCCTCTTCTCATTGATTTCGAATGCTGGCACTTGAATTCAGCAATGAAATGGTTGACCCTTTGGGTAGCCCCGACTGTGATTTTGATCTCAAAGATTTTATTTTCAGTGGTGGTAATGGAGGTATTGAAAGTGCTACTTCCACAAGTCAGCAGTCAAGATATAAGATAGAGCAACAACAATTAACTCTGATGAGTCATTCTGAAAACTTAAAGACCAGTTCCACCATTTTTGGTGACCTGATATTGGGAATCTTTGAAAAAGGCTAGCATTGTAACCAGTTCACTTGTATTCAATTCTCATTCCTGTAAATATATTTTTAAAAAAATTCTGCTCATATTCTTTTGTCTCCTAAATTAGTTCTTTCTCCAGTCTCCCAGCTTTGTTCTTTTTATACTTTTTCTATAAGTTTCTTTATTTTCATGTTTAGTTTTCATATCTATTGTTACTAAAATCTTCCTTCCTGAGTTCTTATACTCATCTGCCTTTTGACATTTTCATTTGAATCCCTTGCTCTCATTTTAACTAACTCATTGTTTAAAATTAAACTCATTTCCCTCCAACCAAGCTACTTTTTCCCCTTCTATTTGGGTTCTGTCCTTGACACTATCTTTCTCCCAGTTCCTAGTGCTGAAAGCCTCATTGTCATTTTTGATTTAAACTTTTTGTCTCCCTGGGCAAATCACTTAACTCCATTTGCTTTGCAAAACAAATAAATAAATAAACTTTTAATCCTTTGCGTCCAGCTATGTACCAAATTTTATCAGTTTTCCCAAAAAAGTTTCTGGCAGCTATACCTTCCTGTTACTAGTACTTTGTTCTCCTTATACCTTGGACCTTTTAATACTTGACCCTCTTGACCCTGAATCTAGGCTCTTTCTATTTTAATTTCAATGATTTCATCACAGTTTACATCAATGTCATGCTAATCTTCCTTAATCACTACTTTCTTTATGCCCTTCCCATGTTCAAAAACCTTTCTTTTCTTTTTTTTTTTAATTTCTTATTGCATCATATTTGACTTTCTTAGCTCTCCTTCTCTGTCCAACCTTAACTTCTTACTGTTCCCAATATGTACCTTTGCCTCTTTCAGATTAGTCTTTCATTGCTTCACAAATAAATCATATTTCCTGTTTATCCTGCCAGGAATCTTCTCTCATCCTGAGATTTAACTAAATCCCCCAATTTTTTTAGACAAAGCCATAGTTCTGTTTCTTTCATGAAGTCTTCCTTGGTGACTTTAAACTTCATTTACCTATTTTGTAATCTTCCATAACCCTTAGAATCTGTTTCGTACCATTTAAATACTTAATTATGTATTGCTTTCTGATTTTCCTAACAGTTTTTTACTTGAAAAAGGCTGGTATTATGTCATCCTCTCAGTGATTTGGATTGTTGGGTTTATTGAACATTGACTGGGCTGAAATTTTTTCTGGTTCTTGTTTATACAGAATTGGGATTCTTCAAGAAAAGACCACTTTTCTGGGATGTTGTAGAAAGGATTTATTTCTTAGATTGGGGTTAGACTAGGTGTTCTCTAAGGATTCTGGGATTCCATACTGCCCTGTATTGTCTGTTCCTCTTTGATATGTTGAGTTAATCTTTGCAAGTGTAATGGAAGTCCTTTTATGGGTGGAGGACCTAGCACTTGAATGGGGCATCTTCTAGATATTCTGCACATTAATGATAATTAAACATTCCTCTTATTATGTGTATCTCTTCATATACTCTTTTTATTTGTTGCGTATGAATGCTACCTATGTATATTTATGTGATAAACTCCAGGTTTATGGGGAAATATTTCATTTTGTTTTTTTTTTTTAAATCAGATCATTTCATTTGCTTAGAAGAAAATTGCTTTTACTGTGGATTTATGCTATAAAGATTTTTAGGATTAAGTTAAGCAATCCTTAAAGGAGTATATATTTTTGCAAACAAATTATTTTATTGAAAAATACATGCATAAAGCTATGCATTTAATCTATTGAAAGTTTTGAAAGTTTTATTGAATTTTCTTGCTTATTTTTCTTCTAACTGCAGCATGTAAAACAATGCTTATGGTTATGCTTAACAGTAAGTCAGTTATTTGAGGGTAAGAGATGTGGGATTCTTTGTATTCACTGTGCCTGGCTTATAGCATTAAATGCTTATTGATTGATTGAAGGTCTCACCCTTTAGCAAAATGGAGAATGAGAATATTCACTGGGGTGTTTCTGGGAAGATCATTTTAAATGAGGTATGAAGGTATACTGCTTTTGTTATCAGTGTGAAATCATTTGCAAGACAAGAAGTAAAATAGCTCATTTAGAATTTGCCATTTGAATCTTTGATAGTATTTGAAGAAAGAAAGTGATAAATTCCATTTTTGAGAAACTTAGACCTAAAATATTGGTTATTTGGTTCTTAGTTTCAGAGGTATTAACAATAGGGAAAACCAAAGACATTAATCCAATTTCTTAAAAGTTGTTTGTTTACTCACTCACTTTTTAGTCATTTATTTATTTGTTTTTCTTCCCAGGTTGTTTGTCTTGGAGGAGGTTAAGAGGAATTCATTGTGAAATAAATAAAACCATTGGTATCAACTATGTCATCCCGACCATTTGAAAGTCCTCCTCCATACAGGCCAGATGAATTGTAAATATCCTTCTGAGATTTTTCTTAATAAGCTCTTAGCACTGTTTTTGGCAGTTGGCACAATGTAATACCTTTAATAATTTTCTATTTAAAAGTTGATATTAATTTCCTTAATTATTTGTGATTTTAAGTGTTTATGTCATTATTCATTGAGTCAGATTGAATTGTTACATAATTTTCATAATGGAAACCGAAGTGATAACAGGACTGATAATGCCTTAAATTATTTCAGAGAATATATAATTGGTGATTTGTACTGACCATTTAACATGTTTGAAGTTTTTCTAAGGTTTCCTTGTTTCTGCTAGTTTTGTTTTTCATTTGGGTTGCTTCATGAAAAGGTCACAGCATTTAGATTTAGAATTGGAAGAGGCATCTTGGGTCATCTAGACTTATCCCCTCATTTTATAGATGAAGAAACTGAGAGACCCAGAGATGTGAAGGGACTTTCCCTATACATTTTTCTCCTGATTCTCCTTACTTAACTATTGATATTTTTTTTGTGATAGACATAGCCATGGATTTAGGACTACAAACTTTGGAAAAGCTGCTATCCAAACTAGTTTGTGTGAAAAAGTTTGGGGAAAAAAAATTAATGAAAATGTATTTATTCTGGGGCAGCTAGGTGGTGCAGTGGATAGAGCACCAGCCCTGAAGTCAGGAGGACCTGAGTTCAAATCTGGTCTCAGACACTTAACATTCCCTACCTGTGTGACCCTGGGCAAGTCACTTAACCCCAATTGCCTCAGCAAAAAAAAAAAAAAAAGGAAAGGAAAGAAAAGAATTTATTTATTCTTTTCCTACTCCCTCACTGGAAAAAGAAAAACAAACCCCTTGTAGCAAAT
>JAJPUD010021616.1:0-22784 GCA_023553655.1 Myrmecobius fasciatus | reverse complement strand
TCATTTTCCCAGCTGCCCAAAGAACACAGTTTGAAGCAAAATACATTTAACAAAAACAGTAAAGCAAGACTAGGGACAGAAAAGAGTTCCCTTCCATATACAGCAGGGAATATTTTCCCATAGATCACTACACCAATAATGGGAAAAGAGACAAGAGCATGGAGGTCAGGGAACACATGTAACACATTTGGCCAAGTTATACATATCCTCCTATTGCTAAGGTAGATCTCGCTTTTAGGCTTCAAACCGGCAATGTCTTTTGATGAGTAGCTTTTCTTCTTGCTTTTAAGGCTTGTCTTCTATCATGCTTTCAACTAGAAAACTTTTAATCCTGATCAGGTTCAGGGTCATTAATTGGTATTCCTTTGAAATATTCAAGAGATTCTACTTAGCAAAACAGGAAAGGTGCCACCTTGAGCTCAGGTGACATGGTTCTTTTCAGCCTCCACAACATCTCCAGTTGCCACAAGCATCTACTTGGGGGTAAGATAAAACATGCAGAGCCTGTGACCTGATTCTTTGTCTTATGTGCCTGCTTTGGTTACACATTCCTGCCTGCCAGCAACAAAATCACTGATCTTTATACAAAAATTTTGTTTTAAACCTCATGGAGATACCTAATTTTTCATTGCACTGCAGGAGCCCCTTTATTAGGGAGAATGGGGTGCTGTGAGATTTGGAGGCAAGAGAAGGAACAGGTGTTGCCTTATGTAGCCAAGGCTAGGCTCCTTAGGGACCCACCTGCTGTGTTGCTAGGACTGCAGGGATTGAGTTGGAGGTTCATTATTTCAGCTGCAGCTACACAGAATTTTTAAGCATGTTAATGGAAGGAACAGAGCAGGTATTTAATTTTTTTTCAAATCAGTCTATAAATGGTAATGAGCAGGAAAAAAGTGTGAAGAGAATGTGTAGTAAAAATAGGCAACAAGCCCCAGTGAAGCTAACAGCAGGGATGAGTCAGGGTTGCCATGGCCTTGGGTCCGCCTTTCCATGTCTCTTGGATTCTGCTGGAAGGTCTTTCATAGATAATAATTGTGCAGAGCTTCAGTTTGCAATGGGGTTTTGACAGTGAACTTCTAATTGCCGATCAAAGGTACATTAGCAAACTATCCTCTCATCAGGAACAAAGATAGGAAGGTATTTATGATGTTTTGGGGCGGACCAATGGGAACAGAAAAATAATACAGAATTGGGGGAGGAAGAGAACTATAATTTGATTAGCTGTAGGGGAAAGCTTCTACAGAAAGACTAGACATTGAAAATCAGAATAAATACGAAAGTAGTAAGAGTAGTTAAGGTGATCAAGTCCAAATTAGCTATTTCCTGGGGTGAGACAATTACTGTACCAAAAAGAACTGTCAAATGTGGATGCTGAAGGTACTATTAGCGATATTTTGAAAGATTGTGGAAAGAAGTGCTACAGAACTGCAAAAGGGAAAATGCTGAAATTTTCAAGGAAAGAAAATAGAATTTGTGGACAAGCAGATGATCTTGATGTTGAATCTTGATAAACTCCGAGGATATATTAAGGAAATGATTTGTGAGCATTTAAAAAGGAACACACTGAATGATAAGAGCCTAGATGGCTTTATGAAGGATGGATGACCATTTTGAGAGTGGGTATTAGTTGAAGGAGCAACTAGGTGGCACAGTGGATAGAGCACCTATTCAGGCATCAGGAAGACTCATCTTCCTGAGTTCAAATGTGGTCCTCATATAACTTTGCCTCAGTTTTCTCATCTTTAAAATGAGCTGGAGATGGAAATTGCAAACCACTTCAGAATTTTTGTCAAGAAAACCTCAAATTGTGGCATGAAGAATCAAACATAGGGCAGCTGGATGATGCAGCGAATAGCATATCAGCCCTGGATTTAGAAGGAAATGAGTTTAAATCTGACCTCAGGTACTTATTAGCTGTGTGACCCTAAGCAAATCATGTAACCCAAATGCCTCTAAAAAAAGAGAGAAAGATTCAGACATAATTAAAAAGCAACTAAACAACTACAATATTAACTGAGGAAGGGATTCTTATTCAGGTAGAAGTTGAACTCGCTGGCCTCTGAAATTCAGACTACATATTTTGGCTAGTTTAGGAAGTTCATGGGTGATGATGTTGATCCAAAAGTCTATGATTTGTAGTATTCTAAAGCCAACATTCAACATACCCCAGAACCAGAGGTATGGAACAGTGATGAAGCTGGATTCCGGATCCAATCTATACCTACCTGATTTTGTTGTCTGAGAAACTGCCAGGTTTGGTACAAGCCAAAAATAATCTTATTCCTAATCTCTAAACCCAGAAAAAGGAGTGTCCGGCAGCAAGGTCTAGCCTGTAATACTGGGGAACATAAAAATAAGTACTAGGACTCATGAAAAGTATATACTCCCTGCTACATATGTTTCTGGGATAGCTTAGCAAGAATGAAAGAGCAAGGGATGGCCTACCTTGTGGCAAACAGCAAATTTCATGCTGCTAAATTTAATTTGTTTTTAGTTCTGTCACTGACATTAGTGAAGTAAAAACCAAAAATAGGACTGCCTGAACTCATCATGAAACACTATTCCACTCAGACCTTCATTTTATGGCCAAATTAATGTTTCACAGTGAATTTCATACACTGAAATCTCCATTTACATGGAGATTTTGATGCTTGTCAACCTTCATACTGAATTGATGAGCAAAAGTTAATGTCAAAAAGAAATTTAGAGGTCATCCAATCCACTCTCCTTATATTACAGATGAGGAAACTAAGGGCCAGAGAGTTTTAGGTGATATCAAAGGTTACACAGCTACACGGTACAATTTAATTTCAAATCCAGTTCTTTTGACTCCAAATTTCCCCTGAATTCTTGCAAGCAAGTTTATTTTTTGTTTTGTTTTGTTTTGGGGTTGTTGGGTTGGGGTTTGTTTTTGTTTGTTTTGCAATTAAAATTGGAATAATGATTTCATTGCCCTTTAGAATACTGTTCTCAGTAATCATTTCCACTATTTGCTAAGGGATAGCATGGCATAGTGGACAGAAAATTGGCTGTGAAACTAGGAAGACCTGGGTTCAAATGTTGTCTCAGATATATAATAGTTACGTGAAGTAGTAAATAACTTGACCTCTCCAGTGCTCTTGGTAACTTCTTGAGACAATAAATTGCAGAGAAGATACATACCTGGACTGGTAAATGGAGTTTCCTCCTCTGGAAGTTCTGCATAGCAATGAAATCACAGATCTGGTTCTACCATTCTATCTCTTATTTTCCTTTTCTTTTAAGGGTTTATGTGACTTGCTCAAGGTCACATAACTAGTAAGTGTCTGAGGTCAAATTTGAACTCAGATCTGCCTGACTACAGGATTGCTACTCTTATCTACTTTGCCACCTAATTGCCCCTCTATTTTCTAAAAATAAGTTTAAAATAACTAAGCTATGTTTTTTTCATGTTTTCTTCTTTCATCTTTTCATTTGATTTTCTTGTGCAGCATGACAAATATGGAAATATGTTTAGAAAAATTGTACATGTTTGACCTCTATTGGATTGTTCGCTGTCTATGGGAGAGGGTGGAAGGGAGAAAAATATGGAACACAAGGTTTTGCAAAGGTGAATGTTGAAAAATTATTTTTGCATTTATTTGGAAAAATAAAAATCTATTTAAAAATAAGATAACTACCTTAAAGTTGTAGAATAAGTAGAAAAGGAAACTCAATGAGAACAGCAGGCCTGTTGGTGATGACTGAAGTTCTAAGAAAGTTGAACATTTGGGCTAAAATTAAAACTTGTATTATCCTTTCAATTCCATTCTATAATTGTTTATTAAGTACCTACTCTGTATAAAGTACTCTGCTTATGTAGTGAGGATACAAAGATAGACATAATATAGGCCCTAGTTTCATAGAGGAAACAGCCTGATATATAGAATGTAATGGGCCAAGTTCTATCAGGCTCTGTAATTATTAGGAATTGAGAGATGGCCCCATTCAGAGACACTCATTGGATTATCATTATAATTGTGGTGGTGATTGCTTCTCACATCAGTAGGTAGGTAGGACAAGCATTATAATCCCCATTTTAGAGATGTTGGCTGGTCACTGAGGTGTGTTAGTGGGGTGGAGAGAGAGAGAGAACTGCCAAGGGGCCAGTTAGATGATACAGTGGATGAGAGCTCAGCCTAAAATCAGGAAAATCTGAATTCAAATCTGACCTCAAACTTACTAGCTTTGTGACCCTGGGCAAATCCCTTCAACCTGTTTGCCTCAGTTTCCTCATCTATAAAATGAGCTGGAGAAGGAAATGGCAAAACATTCTAGGATTTTTGCCAAGAAAACTCCAAAATGGATCACAGAAAGTTGGGCATGAGAAAAATGACTCAAGCACAACATGTGCCAAGCACTTTGCTAAGCTCTATAGAATACAAATACAGAAACAAAATAGTCCTCGCCCTCAAGAAGTTTATACTCTAATCAAGAAATACTCCATATGAAGAAAGGTAGCTAAGGATGGGAGTTTTGCTAGAAGGAGGAATAGCGAGTAGAGCAATTAATTGCCACCCCCTTCTCAGAAGTAATATTAATGCTGATTTTATTAAGTTTACCAGGGCAAGGGATGCAAAGAAGAAGATGTCATAATGCATGAGGCAGCAGAGAAGGCAAAATATTCCAGGTGGACAGGATATGGAGCTGGGTCTGGAGCTGGCTAGATATATTGAGTTAAGCAAATTTATACTCAATCTTTAGTCAATCACAAAAACTGGACAGCTCAGCCTCAAGGCAGTTTCAAAACTGAGTGTATAAGAGTAACTCCCTTGCTAAAGGGTACTATTCCAGCTAAGTAGGGTTGTGAGGAAGAGATGGAGGGTTGCTACTATTACAGTAGGGTAAATGGTCAAGATGCCTAGGGTATGTGGTAGGATGGAATATAAAGCATAATCTGGGACTTTGGGGTTATAATGGGTGAAGTAAGTTTATACTCACCAATCAGATGATTAAAGGAAGTCTCAGTGATTTTAAGTGATACTATATTAAGTGTATAGCTCTTATAAATATCAGAGCCAAGACCTAAATCCAGGTCTTGAGACTTAAAAACTCAGAAATGAGGGAAAATCTAGATCAGGAGTTACAATATAAGCTTATGACTTTGACTATGGTCTTCCCTGGCTTCCTCTTAAGGGAATGCAGCATGTGGGTAGTAAGTAAATATTGTAATCTTCTCTGTTTTCCCTAGAGCACTTTTAACTCCCATAGCACACTAGAAGATTTCTCTTTGAAAGAGCTTCCAAATTAATGGGGGAGAAAGAAATCAACAATATTGATTGCACTCAGTTGCACTCAAGTCTGGTGGTAGGAAAAGGAAGTTTTCACCCTAGAGCAAAAAACAATAGCCAGAGGATTCAGTGAGAACAATGTGAAGGTGGAGAAGGGAACCAAATAAACAGGCAAACAACTGTAATTCATGACACACTTAGGAGAGGCGTCCAAATACACTCATTACCTCATCACTCACCTGAACCATTAGTGGCTGCCAAGGAGATCAGTGCCACATACAGCAGGCAGAATTACTCAAATCATATCAGTCATCACTTAATTTCCTTTCCTAAGAGAGGGAAGCAGAGGCACAGAGAATCTAAAATTGTGAATAAATCAAAAATCCATTGTGTTTTATTTTGAATGCTGAATTTTTCTCCTTTCCTTTCCCCTTTCCCTTTCCCTTTCCCTTCCCTTCTGCTTTCATTTCATTGGTTTTCTTTTTTTCCTTTCTTTTTTCTTTGTTTTTTGTGTCCTTTTAATAAGGGGTGGCTCCAGATTATGTTCTAATGAGTCTGTATCCCGGAACACACAGGACTTGTTGATTTTTCAATTTGAAATTAATACAGTCAACTTTTTTCCTTCTCACTGATCCAAAGGGCTGATGGCAGAGATAACCTAAAATGGCAGATAATCATTTCTGATTAGCAGTGGTATATGTTATATGGTTTTTTCCTCTTTCTAGTTGTTTCCAAGCTTGGACTTTTATTGAAGTGACTTTATATTTCTTGAGCTCCCACTGATTGATGGTGAAAGGAAAAGTTCCATAAGCATGTAAAGGGGAGATACAGTGTGGTACAGCTGGAAAAATCACAACTTTTTGAGTCATAGAGCCAGGTTTCAAATCACACCTGTCACTTAGGATTTGTTTGACCCCTTTCACAAGTTTTCTAACTCCGGCCTGTAGTCCCTCATCTGTAAAATGGGGGAATCAACCATACAATATCCAATGTACTTCTTGGATTTACCACACTGGGAAATCCCAATCTAAATCTGTGATCCTCTAAGGTTAAAAATTTTATCCTATAATGTTTACAAAAGAGATGATTCATTATGATTATCCAGACTAATTCATGGTGTGGTTTTCTGGGGGCTCAACTGTGCAGTGTCTGATTTGACCTCTTTCTCCCATTGCAGTATCTTCCTCAAAGAACTGGAGAAGTATGAACAATTGCCTGAGGACGTGGGACACTGCTTTGTCACCTGGGTAATGGGCCTTTAGTATCTTTTTCAAATTCCAGACAGGGCCAAGAGACAGAGATTCATGCCATCCTTACTGTGACTATCATGCAATATGGTTCACTGTCAATCTACCCTACATAGAGTGCTTACAGATGAGCCAAATATTCTTTGAGAGACAGAGCGCGAGACAGAGAACTTGGTCCTTGTGTTAGCTAGAGAAACTCCTTTCATTTTTTTAAACCTTGGCTTCCTTCACTTAATAAGGACAGTGGCATTCTCCTGTGGAAGACAAGGACAAGGACAATCTATTTCATTGACTTGTCTGTTAGAGGAAATGAGAAACTCTCAAGTTTTACTTTTTTCTGTCTGCTCTTCTTCACTTTGATCCACATACATCTTTCTCCAATCTACCCTGGTTTTGTGTCTCCTCCATGAAAATATGCAGAACCTACTTAAGTTAGTTCCATTTGTATTAATTTGTCGGTTTATCAGTCTCCAATGTGGTGTATTTAGCCAAAGAGTGAGACAATGTTATTTTTTTCTATTTGTAAATTGTCCTTATGCTCACACATATCCAAGATATGTATGAACTGCCTCTCTTAGTTTATTTGTGAAAGGATACTGTTTTCTTACATTGCTTACTTTTGAAAGTAGAAACAAAGCTTCAAGTACATTTTCAGACAAGAGACTTGTTAGCCTAGTCTAGGATCAGTTTTCCTCAGTGACTATCACTCCTTTATCAATATGAACAGTTTAATTGAGTTCCTTAATACTTCTTGCTATCTACAGACAAATAAAACCAGTAAGATCCTGAGCAGATGCCTCTCTAACCCCAAGAATACACATTTCCCTTGTACTATTTGCAAATGGATTGATCCACAGAGAGACATATAAAATGATACAACTAACCCATTCAGGACAGAGTCTTTTGTCCTAGCAGAAGAGGATCCCATTTTAACACTGTCCCAAAAAGTCTTAGTGAATGTTGTTTTTAATTGTAATATATTTGAGTAAACCCTAATAAGCATAAACCTGAACCAACACTTTTGGGACACCCTGCATTATAGCTGTGAAATTGCATTGAGATTCTGCCCTGTTGCAACATCACTCAGTAAGATTCAAAAAGGAGGTCTAATTACCTCACCAAGGCCAGAAACTAGCTCTTTAACGGGAAAGGAACTGTACTCCTTTTCAGTTGTTGCATCTTGCAGTCTTTCCATTCTTCCAAATTGATAGCTTGTTCTATTGAGCAGAATTTTGAGCTGGGTGTGGTCTTTGCCAAATTCATGTGGCAGACAGTACTTTTTTCTGGGTATCTCAGGATCATGATCTTTTCCCTAATGTCAGTTGAACTTTAGCAGCTGACAGTTTATCTATGTCCAGAAGGCATATGCTCTGGTCAAAGTACAGTTGGAATTGGATATGTGATTTCATTCTTATATGGAACTCCTGGGTTAGGGAGCTCTCTCTATATCAATACAGGTCTATATTTTCTCTAAAATGCATAGACTGTATATGTATATACAAATAAAGATATCAGTAGATATATTTATATGGATAGCTACATTAACATCTATAGAGATTAGTATGTATGTGTGTGTGCATATATGTAAACATGCATACACACACGCAAAGTCTACAAATATCTATGGACACAGATTAAAATAGATATTTGTCCAAGATCATTTAGCTGATTTCAAAGACAGATCTTCTACCGAGTCTTCCAGGTTTCAAGGCTGGTTCTTTAGACACTATACTACTTTGTTCCCAGTCTCATTTAGGGAACTGACACTTGGGAAGAAATATTCATCTTCCCCCCAGTCATTGTCTCTGTCTCCTGCTTTATTAAGTAAGAATAGAGGATCCTAATGTGATTGTTTCCCCTCTGATCTTGTAGAGAAATTATTTCAGCCAGGAATGGCTTTTGAATCTAAACCTCAGGCCCAGTTTTACCCAAGGGTTTTTTCCCATTACTTTCTAATGAACTATAGAGCAGCTAGGTGACACAGTAGATAGAGCACTGGGCTTAGAAACAGAAAATCTTCATGAGTTCAAATCCAACTTGAGTCACTTACAACGAGCTGTGTAATCCTGAGCAAGTCATATAACTCTGCCCATAAAACGAGCTAGAGAAGGAAATGATTAGCCACTTTTGTATTTTTACCAAGAAAACCCCAAATAGGATCACAAAAAAACCAATCATGACTGAAAAATGACTAAACAACAATATTGTTGTTAATAACAACAATAAACCATTTCCCATAAGCCCAACCTCTTTATTGCTCTCACAAATTCTTGCATGGTTTTCAGAGTTCCTAGGCTCCTCATATTTTTCCAAATCTAGGCTGACTGTCCCCTTTCTTTCCCTTAATTTCTATTCTCCAAGGCAACAGTCTGCTCTATTAACTAACATTAGTGACTTTTGCCAAGTACACATGGCAATGGAAGTTGAGTGATTTTATTTTTTTAATGATTAGTCAGTGTAGAAATCTCCAAGCCAAGACCAGCTACCTTTTGGGAATAACTCCTTTCTCTAAGGAAAACTGGCTATATCACCTGGGCAAGTCATTAAATACCTCAGGCAACCTTCTAGGACTATAGAAGTTGCAACACTGCACATGTGTAGATCTAACATTGATAGAGGAAATGTCCTCACTAGGTTCCCTACACCAATAAAATTACAGTTTCAGGCAATAATAAAAACAATGACAACTAGCAGCTAAGAAGCAAATGTAAAATTAGACAATTTAGAGGGCATAAAGTTACAGAACACCAGCCCTTATCCCAAGATGTTGCCAAAACAGCTATAACAACTTCCTGAAATTAATTAGCTCTCTATTTTTATCTTTCTGGTTCTTGGATTCTACTAAATATAATTTATCTAAAACCTCATTTCCCAAATTCTAGTCCTTGGAAAATTTTGTACTAATCTTCAAAATATTTGGATGGCAGCTAGGTGTGATGCATAGAATTAAATGCTAAACTTTGAATCAGGAGGACCTGAGTTCAAATTCTGCCTCAAATATTGTCCAGACACTGGTCATTTAACCTCTCAGCCTCAGGTTCCTCATTTGTAAATTGTGTATAAAAATAGCACCTTTATCCTAAAGTTATTGTAAGGATTAAATAAGATAGCACACATAAAATACTTTGAAGGCTTTAAAATACTATAAAAATGCTAGCTATTACAATTATTTTCTACCAAGTTCTTAATTTTTTAAAAAAAATTAACTTTAAAAACTGATGCTTTCTTCTCCTAGATCTTTGTTTCTTGAAATTCCAGCTCCTCACAATCCACACTTTTAAGCAAATAAAAAGCAAAAGGGTCCGTAGTAAAAACTGGAACATTTTATCATTTAAAAAATATAATTAATATTAGGAAATACTGATTTAGATTTTTATTTCTCTACGTAAGGAGTTCCTAAAATAGGGTCAGTAGATAGGTGTATGTATTTCAATATAATTGGTTTCCTTTGTAATCTTATGTGTTTTATTTTATGCACTTAAAAACATTACTCTGGACTTCACTAGACTGTCAAAGTGGTCCAGGACATGGAAAAAGGTAAAGAAGTTTTGATAGATGCTGGTTTCCCATCGATGATCTTATTTTATCCTTTTGACAGCTATGTAGATTAGGTAAGAAAGGATTTTTCTTCCATTTTATAGACTGAAAAAAAAGGAAGAGGTAAAGCAGTCTCTAAGCCTAATTCCAGAATGTGGGTGAAATACTGTCTTTGGAAAGGGACTGGTCTATAATTGTTCCTGCTAATGTCTAGAGGCCATTATTTGTGTTCACAATCATTCATTCCCTTATTCATTCATTCAACAAGCATTTTTAGGTGCTTACTATGTAACAGAGAATCCAGTCCACATATAGGAGTAACAACATACAACTTCTACTAATAATAAGAAACGGGTCTTCTCTTTGCAGATGCAAAAGGGGTCAGCACTCCTAGAATGAAGCTTTTTCACTAAATATTGTCACTAACCACACTAGTAGACTCTCTCTACCAGATTCTTCTTTATTAAAAAAAATACACAAAATGAGTTACTTTATGTTTCTGACTCTGTTATCTTGGGCTCATGATCATTAATGTGAGTACTGACAACTATGGAGGTCCCTAGAGAGTTTCAATGAGAATATAAAATTCAATTGACTGGATCCAAATAAACAGAGATCAATTATAAAGCTCTCGTATAATAGTAATGAATGGTAACTTTTATTTGCATAAGTCTGATTATTTTTCAAAATTTCCCACATCTATGGCATTAATTTAGTCTCCTAACAATTTTATGGTTGAGTTGGAAAGAGAGGTTAATACTATTTTGTAGAGAAGAAAACTGAGGACTAGTGGAATGATTTGCTATCTAACAGTTATAGGATCATAGATTTTTTAGAAGTTTAATAGACCGAGGAGATTATCATCACATTATAGCCATTCAAGGGATCTCAGAGATCATATATTCCAGACCAACTCCATCATTTTATAGAAGAGGGAACAAAAACCCCAAGAGGTTAAGTGGTTGATCACAAAACTTAGCTGCAGCTCCACTTTCTCACTTTCCATTTCATTGTTTATGTCCATCTTAGATTTAAAAGAAAACAAAACAGTTTCATGATTTGCTAAGCCAAGTACTACATTGGCACCTTGTTCTCTGACTGGCAACAGTAAGTATCAAATCAAACCCAAGAAGAGCTGCCATGTTTTTTCACTCCTTTGACTCTCTCCTGTTTACAACACTCCTGTTTACAACAAATGCAATCAGCTCTTAATTATCTATCAATGCAGTGATATTACAGATAATTCATCACCGTGGAAAATTCCCATACCAATACTATTTAGCTTTCTTTATTAGTGAACTGATTCACTTTCCTAATGATGTCTGAATCAAGTTAAAATTTTAAAATTCCAAAAATGAAATTTAATTCAAACATATAAACATTTTTTTAAAAATTACTTCATATTCCCTGACTCACACAAATTGATTACATAGGGAAAGTATCCCAGAAGATATGTTTGGCCACAAATTATTTACAAAAGGATAACTTAAAGTTGACCTGTAGACATTGATCTAACTTGAGTGCAGAGATAGAAAAAGAACAATGTATAAGTACAACTTCAGTCTGGGAAAAATATCCTTGAAGTCAATTTGTCCATTCCTCTGCTCCCACATAAAGCCATATATAAGTTGTCTGAAGTCCATGAATGTTAGTCAATTTTCCTATTATATGTGCATGGGGCAAAAGACTACCAAATGTTTATCTATGATTTTCTTTGTGGTTGATTTTTCCAGGCAGACAAATTCCAGATGTACGTCACCTATTGTAAAAACAAGCCTGATTCCAGCCAGTTGATCCTGGAGCATGCAGGCACCTTCTTTGATGTAAGCTGCTCTTTCCACTGTGTGGGCAGGGTGGAAATCTTTTGTCCTTTGGGACAATGTGAAATGAAGAAAGTGTGTCTTTCACTTCTATCTTTTCTTAAACTCCTTGCAAAGCATTGAGATATACTCAGCAAGATAAATTAAAGAAACATTAAAGTACTTACACAGTCAACCCCTCTACCACTACCTTGTAGCTATCTGAGGTGTTGTACTTTTTAATATTGCTAATGAGCCTTTCCCCACACACACACACCACATCTATTCAACCATCAGTCTAACAATCCAAAAGAAGCTTTAAAAATGTGGCTATTGATGAAGCTACTTTGTCCCCATCATCTACCACCCCCACGAAGATCTCTCTGATGTCATTCAGGAGAGGAAGATGTATTTTCCATAATTTCAAATGGCTCTGAGTAAGGCAATGCTAGCCTTAAATGAAAATGAAATGAAAGAAATGGCTAGCAAATAGCCATTAGCTTTATAATATTATTACCCACAGAATAACCTTCAGTCTTCCACTTATCTGATGTATCATGTATCTTACTGTCAAAGTAAGCTTCTTGAAATATTGCTTTCATCATGGTACTCTGTTACAAGATTCTCTAATAACTCCCCCTTGTCTGGCAAACTCCTAGTGAAGAGTCTGTTTTTTAAGTAAAAGAGAGAACATGTCTGTAAGTGGTGGATAAAAAATGTATAGATAGGGATAAATTGAATATAAGAAAGTTTTAAAATTATAATTAATCAAACTCATGGAGATGAAAAATAATAAGATCAAGGGTACAAAGGCCCTTTGTAAGAAGGGCCACTTAACTGAGACAGGAGAAAAAGAGAAAATCAGATATAATAGAGAGATAGATAGAGAGAGAGAGAGATATAGGCATAGATATAAATATGTTTTGAAATGTGGAGCAGGAAGAAAGTTCATGATAAATGGCCTTACCATTCTCATTTGGTCAGGTAAGAGTCTTCTCTGCTGAGAGGAAAAGGTGGAGGTGAAAGTGTCAATCAGGTGTCAGAGGGAAGAAGATTGGACCAGAAACTATGGGAGGTGTTAGAGCTAATAATGGAAGAAAAAAGGCTTGATGTGTATCAGTGAAGACTCTTGATTTAAAATAAAAAAGTGAATTTATAGTGCAATAAGCAGCATAGTGGTATGATTTCTTACACTGTCATTCAGCAGAGAGTGAAGGAAACCCAGATATAGAATTTGGAAAGGTTTGAGCAGCTATAGGGTAAGAGAGATAGGGATTCAATGGAGCAAACAGTTTATAATTGAAATGAAAGATTATAAAATGCCAAGAATATGAAGGGAAAGGCCAAAGAATTATAGAAACTGTGCATAGCCTTTGGCCAAGCAATACCACTACTGGGTCCACATCCCAAAGAGATCAAAGAAAGAGGAAATGGATCTATATGTATGAAATATTTAAAGCAGCTGTTTTTGTAGTAGCAAAGAATTGCACATCAAATGGATGCTCATCAGTTGAGGGAATAGATGAGCAAATTGTGGTCTATGATTGTGATGGAATACCATTGTGCTTTAAGAAATGATGAGTAGGATACTTTCAAAAAAACATGGAAAGTGAAAGTGAAGCAAAAGCAGGAGAACATTGTACATCATAACAGCAATATTGTATGATGATCAACTCTGAATAACTTAGCTTTTCTCAGCAATACTGAAGGACTTATGATGAAAAATGCTGACCATCTCCAGAGAGAGTCCAAATTTAGATTGAAGTATAACTTGTTCACTTTCTTTACTTTTCTTATAACATGGATAATATGGAAAAATGTTTTTATGATTTCATATTTTTAATTGATATCACAAATTTTGCCTTCTCAATAAGTGGGAGAGGAGGAGGGAGTGAGAAAGAAATTGGAACTCAATTTTTAAAATTTTTTCAATAAGTGAAAGAAAAGAAATGAAACCAGAGAAGGGTGATAGATTGAGAACAAAGAGAAGGTAAAACACCAAAGTCACAGTGAGTATGCACAAAAGGTATCAGAATAGTAAATTAGAAGAAGAAAGGGAAGCATAAAATGTTCTGATCAGAGAGAGTAATTTTCAGATTCAAGATCATGTAAATAGAAAATTTATAGGGAATGGTGAGATCCCAAACAAGGACATCCCTGAGGTTTGTTGAAGTAGAATGAAACCATAAATCCACAAAATTTGAAGTTGATGAACTGAGTGGCCCGTGTATTGTGGGTAATAGAAGTATGTTTCTTAAAGTGCCTAAGTATGAGGACAGAGGTTGAGGTGGAAAAAAATGCAATGAACCATGAGAAAGAAGGAAAAGTGATGTGGAGATAGAGGACTGTGACAAGGATCTGAAATGAACAATATGGATAGGTAGAGTAAACCTCACAGGAAAATAATTGTCTGGATAATATCAAAGGTTAAGAGAGGAGGACCTGAAGTAGCAGTGCAAGAATTATTCCTACTTTTTTCCTGTTCTGTTATGTCAGGTGAAAGGAGTGCTTTGCATTGGGAATATAGATCCTCATCCTTCAAGTTCCTGTGATGACAGGAAATGTCTTCCCTTTTTTCTCTTCCTTTCTCCCCTTAAATGCAAATTTCCTCTCATTTCTTTTTCCCTTTCTTTCTTCCCTCTTCGCCTTCTGTTTTTCATCTATATCTAATCTGCTTTATATCCTTTCCTATAGGAAATCCAGCAACGCCATGGACTAGCCAACTCTATTTCTTCCTACTTAATCAAGCCTGTCCAGAGGATCACCAAGTATCAACTGCTCCTGAAGGTACCTACCATTCCTTCTAGCTCCATCCTACTCCCCTTCACCTCCAGCTGCCACCTAATACATAGGGTTAACTGTCTGAGCATTGTTCATAGTTCCTCAAGACCTTTTCTAGCTTCAATTCTAAATCTGCACTTCAAAAACTGCCAAGATTTACCTTCTCTTAGTTCTAGGCTACTTTCTCCTTTTTTCCAGCATGTTTTGTGCTTAGAAGATAGGAAGAAAGAAAGCTAAAACTTTCTCTAGAAAAGAGCTTCCTGTATATCATAGTACAACACCACCTTGGGATGCCACCTTGTATGGTGGATTGCTTGCTACATAAACTTCTCTCTCTTTTCTGACACAACATTTTTGGCCACCCTATTTCCAGCTGACTCAAGGACTTGGGTTCAGGACCAAGGACAGCTTTCTGGAGACTAGGAATCCAAAGTGCCATTAGCTTTGGCTTAATTTTATATTTGTCAAGCACATTTCTTTTGAAATGAGGGAAAGTGGGGGAGTGGGGAAGAGTGTTCTTTAAGCTTTCTAAGAGCTGTTGAAATAAGGACAATCCTCATATGTTTTCCCTTAAATAGCAAAGTACTTTAAATGTATTCTTCCACGGGGGAAATATATTTTATAATCTAATGCATATATCACTCTCCCAGAGGCCTGGAAAAATATAGTTAAAATCCCATAATTTTTACCTAGGTCATTTCTTGAAATGCCATCATATAGTAATACCATGATAGAATCTCTTCCCATTTTGCTTGATAACTACTTGACAGGTTGCCTTTCAGATCCAGCTAATCCTTTAGATTAAGTTGAGAGTATGGGAGGGAACTCTGTAAGAAGCTCCAAAAGAAACTGAATCATGAGAATTCAATCTAACAAACAATATGAAGCACTAGGGTTACAAAAATAAAAAGGAAACAGGCCCTGAACTCAAAAAGCTTATATTCTTCTGGATGATACAGCATAATGTATGAATAGATAAATATTTGTATAGTAATTTGGGAAGGATGGAGAGAGCGTTAACACTGATGGTTCCAGCTCATCCTTGAAGAGAGAGTTTTTTTAAATTTTGTGCTACCTCCCAATGAACAGTTAGTCTAATGCCCCAAAAAGGGGTTAAATTCATGATTTTTTAATATTTTTTTCTTTATTAAAGCTTTTTATTTGCAAAACATATGTGTGCATAATTCTTCAGCATTGACCCTTACAAAGCTTTCCGTTACAATAAATTCATGATTTAACTTATTCACATCATAGGCACTCTTAGCAGACAAACAGTCATCAGGATAAGGGTGATACGGGACAGAAATCTGTTACCTTGTGCCTTTAATTACATGCTTTGAATGTAGGAGCCTGGCTGTGCATCATCCCAAACTCCCTCCCCCTTCTCTTTTTTTCAAATATTTCCTATTCATGTCATTCTAGAAAAGTTACTTAACCTCTCTGAAACTCATCTACAAAATGGATATTTGTAAAATTTTCACTTCCTCCCTCAGATTGTTAAGAGTAACAAGCTTTGTGGATCTTAAAAGCTCTGTATGAATGGGTACTGTCAATTATTAATATTATTTCTACAAAAAATCAGGGGCATTCAGATTGCAATATGGCAAACATTATTGAATATCATTCTATAAATCCTTCATCTTTAGGATTATAAATCTTATCCAAATTGCCTTGGTACTAAAAGAAATAAGGCAACATGTCTAAAATAAATGTCAGTGACTTCACTTTTTAAAAATTCCCTGTGTGTTATGAATCCCTGAAATTCTATGATAGAAAAGTACAATCAAAAGAGATTATGGGTTAGATTTGGGAAAAGAGAAAAATACAGAAAATTTTGAGAACATTTGTTCATCAGCAACTACTGGAAATAGGATACTGATAAAATACAAAAGACAAGTAGGGTCTAGGAAAGTGGGCAGGGTCACTCTATAGTAACTTGAATGCTGTTGTTTAGCCATTCTTCAGTTGTGTTCTTAGCAAATATACTGTAGTGGTTGGCTATTTCCTGTCCAGTTCATTTTACAAATAAGAAAAGTGAGGCAAACAGGATGAAGTGACTTGTCCAGAGTTACATAGCTATTAAGTGTCTGGGGCTGTATTTGAACTCATATCTTCATGATTCCAGGCCCAGCATTCTACCCACTGTACACTTAACTGCCTTACCTTGAATGTAACAGGAATTTAATAAATATTTGTTGAATTGAAATAGATGATCTAAGAATGGCTTGGAGGAAATAAACGAAATCCTTGCCAAAAGCTATTGTGAGCTACTTTAAGTCTATAGCAAAAGTTCCAGCTGAATAAAAGGAAAAAATAGTTTGCTGAACTATTAACATCAATAATAAATAAGAGGGATTTTTACAAATAGACTCTGGGGCTTCCATCATTGAGGTCTTTTATGTTTCAAGTAACTTGACTTTTAATTAGCAATAATCTCTGTCAAGGAATGGAAGATTTTAAACGCAATAGAAGACATATGTCCATTAGGGAGTTTGATATTCATTGTCCAAATCAATTCATTTGCCATATTTTTCCTTCTGGGCTCTTATTAAAATGTGCAGTGGTTCCTTACCAGAAGCAGAGACCTAGAAAGAATTAACTACTCATTACTGGTAAACCAGTAGGCTAAACTCATTGGCATATTCTGTTCTAAGTAGATATGTTTTCTGTTGTTTCTCCCTAGAAAGTTCCCCTAACATTATCAAATTACCAGAGGATGAAGTTTGTTTATAAAGTAAAGGAAGAGGGGGTAGGTACATGGTGCAGTGGATAGAGCACCGTCCCTGAAATCAGGAAGATCTGAGTTCAAATTTGGTCTCAGACATGTAATAGTTATTAGCTCTGTGACCCTGAGCAAGTCATTTAACCTCACTTGCCTTGCAAAAAATTTTTTTAAAGTAAAGGAATAATAAGTGATCAGTATAGCAAGGGAAATATTAAAGTTTCTATATAATAAGAATGGTGAATCAACTATAATAAAGTGAAGTTGATAAGGGGGATGAGATTGGGAGTCAGAAGACCTGGGTTCAAATTCTGACTCTGATTCTTTCTAACTTTGGGTCCTGAACAAGTCATTTAATTTTTCTAGGTCTCAGTTTCCTCATATATAAAATGAAAGGATTGACCAGCTGATTTCTGAGATCTTTTCCAACTCTAAATCTATGATCCTATGTATTTAATTTTTTTTGGAGAAGGGGAAATAGCTAAGACTTTGTAACTAGTCTCCAATTTTAAAACCCTTCTTCTGATTTTTTTCTTTTTTTGAGAGGCAATTGGGGTTAAGTGACTTGCCCAGGGTCACACAGCTAGGAAGTGTTAAGTGTCTGAGATTGGATTTGAAATCAGGTCCTCCTTACTTCAGGTCTGGTACTCTATACCACTGAAGCCACTGCTCCCAAGCCTTCTTCTGCACTAGAAAAAGTTCACCTGGATCCTTGGGGTTTGATAATAGAAATTTGTCAAGAGGAACAAGACTTATTCCTGTGCCAATCATGGGGACACAGAGGGTTATAGATAACTGAAAGAAGCAGTAAAAAGTTTCAGAGATTAACTACCAAGGCATTTTTTTAGATTTGGTCACACATTGATCTAAAGAGCCTTCTTATGAAGAGGTGATATACCTGGGCCTAAATTTAATTATTTCAACCCCATTGCTGATATTTATTGGATATGTGAGTTAACAAGTCAATAATCATCTCTGAGTCTTAGTTTTCCTATCCATAAAATGGAGACAGTAATGCTTTCTGTCTCATAGGGTTGGTTGTGAGGATCAAATTAAATAAGATATATAAAGCACATTACAATTATGAAAGTGCTATATATGTGTTTGTGTGTTGAGCCCTGTAATGGACTACAGAAAGAGGTAAAAGCAGGAAAGTTGATACAGTTCCCATTTTCAGGGAACCCTCACTCTTGTAGGGGAAAGAAAAGTACTTACATATAAAAGATATAATGGATGATCATAGAACTAGGAAACGGGAGACTGATTTCTAATTCCATCTAGATATATGCTATTAACCTCTCTGGACCTTAGTTTCCTCATCTGTAAAATAAAAGGGCAACCTCTAAGGTTGCTTTCCATTCTAATATTCTATTATTATATCAATATTATATAAAACAATAAATTTTATATTTATTATCCCTATCCTCTGAGATCTCCTAGAATAACAGAGGAGATATGGCTTTGCCCCTTGGGGATCTTCTCTTTAAAGTGGGAAAATAATAACCCTTTTGATCTGTTTTTTCTCATATAATATGACAAATATGGAAATATGTTTAAAATAAATAAATAAAAATAAAGTGGGGAGATAAGATACTGAGACATTCTAATGCTTCTGAATTGAAGTAGTTATACCTTTACAGAAATAAGATTAGATAAAATAAGATATAGGTGATCTTTTGCAAGTATTAAAGCACTAAAGTTTGCTATTATTATTTATAGGACTGAGATTTTCATTATGTTTTTCCCACTCTATTTGTCAATCAATAAGTGTCTATTGAGCTAAATGCTGAGTGAGAGGCAGAATTGTGCAATGGATAGAGAGTGGGTCAGGAAAAGTTGGGTTCAAGTCTTTCCTCTGAAACATTCCCTTCAAGTGCCTCTAAGCAGCACTGGAAGATTCAAAGGCAGAAATGTTGCTGAATTGCATTGATAGAGGGATTAATGTTAGAAGAAGTCCCTATATTGTGATAAAAATCACAGGTCCAGATCCTCTCCTCATAAACACAAAGATAAAATTGAAACACAATTGGAACACAAAACAAAATTGGAACACAAAGATAAAATTGAAACTTCCTATTCTCACGGAAACTAGATTGTGCAGAGGAAAGAGTGTCAGGCCTGAAGTCAGGAAGACTCATCTTCATGAGTTCAAAAGTTTCTTCAGACACTTCCTAGCCATGTGACTCTGGGTAAGTCACTTAACCCTGCTTACCTCAGTTTCCCCATCTGTAAAATGAGCTGGAGAAGGAAATAGCAAACCACTCAAGTATCTTTGTCAAGAAACCCCAAATGGAACATGAAGAGTTGAACATGACTAAAATGACTCAACAATAACAACAAATCTTAAGGACTTTATATACTATAATAGAAGACAACATGTGCACATATGTGAGTGAATACACAAAAGAAATCCAAGGCAGTTTTGAAGGGGGAGATACTCTCAGCTAAGGGAAGCAAGAAAATCCTCATATAGGAGATGGAATTCTTTCTGCCTAAATGTCAGTAATAAGATATCTTATCCAGGAGCATTATCCCTTTCCATACTATTGCATCTCTCCCATATCTCAATTCTATATGTTTTCTAATCCTATTATATCTTTGTCATCTGGATAGGTAGTCAGGAAAAAACTCATGGGATGTTACAAAATTTGATGAATTGGTAGGCCTCTGTAATAGCCCAGAGTACCCAATCCACTAACTCAAAATAAAGGATTTACTTGCATATCATTTGTGTGTAGTTCACTTAAAGAGCAATATATCTAATCCTTCCCAGTCATATTTTCCTCCCAATGGCTACCAATTCTAGGTTAATAAAATGGCTCCTTTGCAAACATTAAACTCATTTGAGCTTTGCAGCAAAACTTCAAAATATGAAATGTAGTTGTTTTTAATCACCATTTTCAGGTGAGATTGAAGTGCAAAAAAAAATAGGTGATTCTTCAACTCAAATGGCATATGGTAGAGCCATGTCTCAAATCTAGAACTCCTAAAATGAACTGAAAAGATTCAGTTCTTTTTCCACTCCAGAATACTGCCTTGGCTAGACTTGGTGACGTTGAATTTAGGAGTTTTGTCTGAAAAACTAAATGGTTGGTATTTCCTAGGTTGCATCCCAATCTTGTCTGTAGCCTTGTATGTATAATACAGGATGGACAAGGTAGAAGTGATTTTTGCTTCTAGGAAACAAAGTGTTGGGAGCTGTAGGCTTGTAGGCTTGTAGGCTTGAATGGCCTTGATTATGTCTGGACTTTTTCCTTAGGAACTTTTAACCTGCTGTGAAGAAGGGAAAGGGGAGCTCAAGGATGGCCTGGAAGTGATGCTCAGCGTTCCAAAGAAAGCTAATGACGCCATGCACGTCAGCATGTTGGAAGGTAGTCATTCCTAGCATGCCCACACATGGACCTTCTCTTTTTCCTGGGCAGGGGCAAGTGAGGGTGGGAAGTATAATATCATATCAAAAATGAGACAGAGAAGGGAAAAGTAGACCAATAAGCCCCAGAATCACTAGTAACCATAAAGAATATTTAGGTATTCAAACTGACAGAGAGTCCTATAGGTCAACTTTTCCATCCCCCAGCCTCTAAGCAGAGTCAAGCTTAAACCATTCAAGATGTGGGGGTTTCAATTCTCCTCTTAAATATGTTGAGGACAAGTCAGTATATTTATTACCAAAGGTGTCTGAGTTCTAATGCAAACACAGTCTTGCTGATTTACATGAATTTGCATATTTTTCATTTGCCTATGAAATTTATGTAGATTCATTCTCTCACCTTGATGTATTCTTCATCCCTATAGTTTTGCTGCCAGGTTAAATAGGCCAGAAAAGTAACAAAACTCTACAAAGGTTCATTGATCCACAAGAACCATGTTTCTTTGGCTTAGAGAGAGCTTCAATAAAAGGATTATGGCAGTATAAAAGAGATGGATCAAGAGGCAGTATGTTGGGAAGAGGTGTCTGAGTCAGGACTGGCAGGCAGCAATTTAAGGAAAAGCCTGTGTTCAGAACTAGCACCTGGAAACTCCCTAAATGTGGACAAACCAGATTAAAATGTAACTGGGAAATGTTTAACAAAACAAATAAACAATACGGCACAGATAATTTAATTTGTACTTTTCTATAGGATCCACTTCCATTTGGGTTTGATAGCAGTGTTCTAGAAGATAGTTCTTTCTTATCTTTGCTCTTCCCCAAAGAACTTGTCAAATGTCAGGACCACAAGGAGTCTGGGTGATACTCAGTTTCACAGGGAATGGGGCAGGTGGAGAGGAAAGGGGGAAAGGGAAACTTTGAGAAACTCATCTCTAATCTGGCCATTTGCTATCTGATTAGAGGTCCTACATCAGCCTCACTACCTCATTCCTTCCCTCTCTCATTCCTCCAAGCTTTTCCTTCCTCCCTATAACATTTGCTCCTATAGCCTTTCAAAGACATATGTCACAGACTTAAAGTTCCATGAACTTTGAACATTTTGTTCATGGCACTGCTAAATGGGATGCAGTTCTAGATATGGGAGTTATTGAAGTGAGAACAAATACTAAAGAAATGTCTACCAAGAAGAAAAGATAACAAAGAAAAATGGAGTCTAGGCTAGTCGGTCAGTCAGCAAGCCATAGACTTGGGCTCCAATTTATTCCAAGCCTAAGTTAGAAGAAAGAGAGAAGATATGAAGGAAATCAATAACCATTTACTAAGCAGCCACTATGTGCCAACCCTATGCTAAGTGCTGAAGATACATAGACACCTGCCCTTGAGGAGTTTATGTTCTGATGGGGGAGACAAGATATAATCAACTGAACACTAACAAGATCTATATAGTATAAATTGGAGGTAGGGTTCCTTGCCCTTAGGAATCTCCCAGTCTGACAGGAAGATAGAGCACACACACATTTTACATATATGCTGAAACTATTTCAAAAAATGTCCAGAGCTCGATATGCACTCCACCACCAGAAATCACCAGAGTGATGAAAATTGAAAGGTGTCAATCGAAAGAGGCTGCCTGGAGACAGGTAAGTCTTGTACTTGACTGCATATAGTGAGAAAATTTACACTGAAAGAATGGGAATGCCTATGTGTCTTTCAGGGTTTGATGAGAACCTGGATGTTCAGGGAGAACTGATTCTCCAGGATGCCTTCCAAGTATGGGATCCCAAGTCTCTTATCCGGAAGGGACGAGAAAGACATTTGTTCCTCTTTGAGATCTCTTTGGTGTTTAGCAAGGAAATCAAAGACTCTTCAGGGCACACAAAATATGTTTACAAGAACAAACTACTGGTAGGTGAGGTCTACAGGGAACTTCCTGTTCTCTCTGAGCCCTTGGGCTTAAAGAGACCCTGACAAGGTCATTGCATCTGTTCCCCTTCTCACCCTCTTAATCCTAAAGTATCTCAAACAAATGAAATCTCTATTTGGAAAGATTCTAAGAGAGGGAGATTCCCTAATCCTCCT